>LNAC01001261.1:204470-220474 GCA_002007465.1 Ailurus styani
CCCCCCCCCCCCACCTTGTGCTTTCGGAGTCTGGCTAACCTGAGGCAAAAATAAAGAGACCATGTGGTAATATCACATGAGACAAAGACAGAAGCCTGATCCCAGCTGTTGAGTCTTCTCAGTCCAGGTGTCAGGCATGTATATGAATGAGCCCTCAGATGATTCCAGTGCCCATCCTTTTGGCCACTTTAGCCAAGCTGAGTGGAACAGAAATGAACTGTTTTCACCAAGCCCTGTCCTGACTATAGATGTGAGAACAGTACAGATGTTTTTGTTTTAAGCCATTAAAATTGTTGGTGATTAGTTATACAGCCATAGTAATTGGAACAGAAGGCATAATACACAGGGGTGGGGTGGGGAGGTTTCTTGAAGAGCAGATACTGAAATGGAGACCTGAAGAATGTAACTTAATGAGTCAAAGATATGGACGACAACCTTTCAATGGAGCAGGAACAGCAAGTGCAAAGGCCCTGAGATGAAAATGCACTCATTCTCCTTTTAAAGGTATTTTAAAGGAATAACAAGACAGTCTGTCTGGCTCAGGTGGAGTAAAAGGCTGAGAAAAATAATAGGTAATAATGGAAAAGGAAATGGGGCCAGTTCATAGAACAGCCAAGGCATGGAGGCAATTTAAGTGTCCAAGTGTCCATCAATTAGATGAATGGATAGAGAAATGTGATTATACGTTATATTATACACACACATACACACACACACATAAACACACATTTACATGATACACACACATTCTGCCATAAAAAAGAAGGAAATCCTGCCATTTGCAGTAATGTGGATGGACCCTGAGAGCATTACGCTAAGTGAAGGAAGTCAGAGAAAGACAAATACCAAACTGCAGATGGACTGAATGAGACCAGACACATAGTGAAGCTGGATATGGCAGGGCTCCCCCACCCTCCTACCTGAAGGACAGTCTACTGGCCAGCAGTATGGATGTCGTGGGAGCTTGTTAGAAATGCTGAATTCCAGGTTCAGTTCTAGTCCAGTTAAATCAGAATCTGCATTTTGACAAATGCACTGTGATACACGTACAGATTAAAGTTTGGAAAGCACTGTTTCAGACACCTGGATATGTTAAGTAATAAGTCAGTTCTTCAAGTCTGACTCTAAGGGAATCAGTCAGGACTGGACAATTAAAAAAAAAAAAAAGAAAAAGAAAATAGGTGTTTTTTTTTCCTAAACTCTTGAGATAGATGATACAAATCCACAGAATTACTGTTTTGATACCTAGTAATAGAAGTACCACTATTACTAGAAGAATCTACTATAATTCCTTCTGGGGATTTCTGTCACTCCTTTTTTAAAGAACTTAGGTTTTCCTGAAAAAGTATATTCAGAATTGCTATCTTGAATTGCATTTTCTGTTTTAGGTCATTTCTAACAGTGGAGCACACTATAATTTTATAAGGCCTTAGATAACTCTGTTAAATTTCTAGTTAGGAATTTTCACTAAAAAGCAATAAGCCACCCAGAAAACACCTTATGACCCTTCCTTGTTTCAACCCTCAAACTCTTACTTAATAGCCCCTTCGCTGCTCCAGTAGAATTGAAAACTCTTAATTCCACAACTATGACCTACTCAATAGTTTTCCTTAAAATGCAAGCTCCAAACTGTTAATAATAAAATAATAATATTAATAGCTCCCCCAAACCTTAATTTTTTCATCTAATCCCATCTACATGACATTTCAGGCCTTAAACAAAGATTTTTAAAAACCGTATACTAAAAGAAATGACAAAATCTTTACACAACTCAAAGGACACCAAAGTGCTTCAGTAATGATTTTAGAGACCAAATTATCCTTCAGGTTCCTGCAGTTTGTAGATAAGAGCATTTTTAGAAGTTTTATGCAAAGTTCACAATTACTAAAAATGTAAATTTCACATGGGTATGTTCACTGTGAAGGCTGGAAGACAAGATTAGAAAGATCTTCTTAAATTAGCCTCCCCCCACCCCAGCAGGTTACAAGCAAGTTGAAAGTCTTGAATATAATGCATTCCTAGATAAAATTTAAGACCTTTAAGGTTAGGGAAAATAGATTCTATAAAACTAAACCCAAAATGTATATTATTTCTTCTCAGATACAATTGTACCAAGCCATACCTGATGGCAAAAATCCAATTACAGCAGTAAAGTCTGCTCTCAGTTATTCCTTTCATCCAGTAAAAGCAAACAGCAAAATGAGGTGAGCAGGAAGAAACTGCCTTCATAAATACATGGACTTACATTTGGTATCAATTTTTTGTTAGTAAGAGAATGAAAATAGATAAAAGCATCCAGTGCATTGTAAGTGCCTTCAATATAGATTTTTGCATTATTTTCAAGAAATGGGCCAGAGAAAGAAAATGTAACTTTTTTCATGATAGTAAGACATTCTCTAAGGAACCCAGGATGGTGTAATGGTGACTCAGTGATTGAAATCCTAACTCTAGAGAGCTCTGTAAGTTTGAACAGCCGTAAACTTTCTCAGCCTGTGTTATTTTCAGTACAACAGGGCTAATTATATGCTACTCACTTTCTCTCTCTTTTTTTTTTAGTTGAGATAAAAATTGGTAAATAACATTATATTAGTTTCAGGTATGCAAGGTAATAATTCAGTGTTTTTATACACTATAAAGTGATCACTACAATAATCTTAATTCCCACTCATCACCATATAATTGCCCCTCCTTCCCCCTTTCCCCCCAATCCCCAAACCCTTCCCCTCTGATAACCACTCATCTATTCTCTGTATCTGTTTTGTTGTTTGCTCATTTGTTCATGGTGTTTGTTTTTTTTAGATTCCACGACTGAAATCATGCAGTATAATTTGTCTTTCTCTGTCTTATTTCACTTAGCATAATACCCTCTAGATCTACCCCTGTGTCACAAATGGCAGGATTTCCTTTTTTTAAATGGCTTAGTACGTGTGTGTGTGTGTGTGTGTGTGTGTGTGTGTGTGTATACGCATACCGCATCTTCTTTATCCATTTATCCATTGATAGACACTTAGGTTGTTTACATCTCTTGGGTATTGTAAATAATGCTGCTGTGAAGATGGGGGTACATGTGTCTCTTTGAATTAGTGTTTGCATTTTCTTTAAATAAATACCCAGAAATCGAATAGCTGGATCATATGGTAGTTTTTTGAACTTTTTGAGGGGCCCGCATACTATTTTCCATCATGGCTGTGTGCCAATTTACATTCCCGCCAACTGTGCACGGGGCTTCTTTTTTCTCAACATCCTCACCAGCAATTGTCGTTTCTTGTCTTTTTGATTCTAGCCATTGTGACAGATCTGAGATGATACTTCACTGTGGTTGGGGTTTGCATTTCCCTAATGATCAGCAATGTCGGGCATCTTACCATATGCCTATTGGCCATTTATAGGTCTTTGGAAAAGGTCTACTCAGATGCTCTCCCATTTTTTAACCTTTGTTTGTTGTTGTTATTGAGTTGTGTACGTTCTTTATATATTTTGGATATTAGCCCATTATCAGATATTATCATTTGCAAGTATCTCCTCCCATTCAGTAGATTGCCTTTTTCTCTTGTTGATGGTTTCCTTTGCTGTGCAGTTCTTCTGTGTTGCTCTCTTAATATTAATTAGGATTAAGTGAAATAGTGCGTAGGACCGTTTGTCCGAGTGTCAATGCTCAATAAATATTAGCTATTACTATCACCTCAGCCTTTACCAGGCCATCACTGCTTGGCAGGATGAGTTTCACTTTGCCTAAACCAGCTTGATCTGCACTGTTTTAAGGCTGGCTCATTTAAAGCCTAGAAAATTACAAAGACTCCATGAACACAATTACGGTGACACTTCCCTGGTTTCCACACTAGATAACAGTAGGGGTGATGACAAAAAGAAAGAGCTTTGCTGTTCTCCGGAATCCAGTTGTGGAGAAAATGACACTGCGGAAAGCCCAAGTGTCTGAACCATGCTGATAAATTCTGCTTTCTCTCTTACTTTTGTTTTTGGCTTGATCTTTTCTAATGAACCCAGTTTGTCTAATCAGCAGAATATTTATAGTTCTAAAACAGATATTTTGTTGCTGAAAATAGGCCCCAACCAGAGGTGAGAATAACGAAACATTCATCTTATTAAGATCACAAAAGAAGAGACTGTTTTCTGTTGCGTGTGTTCTCTCTGAGCACAACAGCTGTGATTTATTCAGCATTCCATGGCTGTCCCAACGTGATGTCCCTGCTCCCAACCCATCAGCTCCCTGCTTTTTCACTGATGACAGCAAATGACCACCTGAGAGCCCACTCACTGATTGCCAGCCAGTCACCAACCCCAGACCCAGAATGTTCATCTGCTAGTGATACCTAGATCCAAAAGACTGAACAAATCCAAGTTCCAAGGTCACTCTGCCACTCACCAGCTGTGTGGTCTCAGCAAAGCTGCTTAACTTCTCTAGGTCTCAATTTTTCATCTATAGCATGGGACTAATTCGGACTCTTGCTGAACTTTTGTGAGAATTAAATGAGGTAACTATGTGAAAGCCTCTGGCATAAAGTAGAGGCTTAGCGAAATTTTGTGTAACATGAAGCTATGGTTCCAAAACCTTATCGTTTAACCAAGAACACTATTTTTTTTTAATCAAACAAATTTTTTCCTGTTTGTTGTTACACACTTTTAGGTTCAGAGGACTTCTCTGAGTTCAAGATTCTCTCCCAGAGTGATAGCAAAAGCTCTGAGGTTGCCTCGGGCTTTTTAAAAGTAGTTTTCAGGTAATTCCCATAATGCCACTATACCATTTGGGCCTTGTAATTTCTCTATTCATCTGAGAATAGGAGAAACACTGAGAGAAAGCAACATTGTAACATTATTTTTTGGTCCTAAATCTTCAAAATCTGTGTTTTATACTTAACAGTGCATTTCAATTAAAAATAACCATGTTTCATTTCATATGCTCAACAGCCACACTTGGCAAATGGCTATTGAATTGGATAGTCCCGGTATAAAATTCCAGTTTGAAGTTGTGTTGAAAATGATTATTTCAGATTCAGAAACCATTTACCAAGGGCTGTGTACACATCGCTTTCAAAACTTTGCTCCCACTTAGAAAATGGCTTGAAGAGAAAAAAATAAAATCTAATAGCACTGAAAAACTATTCAGAGAACAAGACTTCTGAATTTAAAAGCAGTGATGTTTGATCAGTGCCCCCTGCTGGTCATGTGCCTGATTAAACAGTGAAGAAAAATTCTTTCCTGACCTAGGATGGCCTAGATTGAAGCACAAAATAAAATTTATTTTATTTTATTTTTCAGAGAACTATCAACTTAGATGTATACAGTTAATCAGCACTTGACTATACCATATGTCACACTTTCAAAAGAATGTTAGTTCTCACTTACCTTGATGAAATATGCTCTTACCTTGAGCCAGTGGTGTAATTAAAATTTGGGGGAAACAAATGGACACACGACTACTTCTCATTCAACAAATCCAAATGGACACTACTAATGGCAGTGTGGCAGTAAGAAATTTAAACATGATGAGAAAGTTTTAGACCAGATGACTAGACAGACATTTTTTTCATTTTAATTTTAATATTTTTTTAGAGAGAGAGAGAGATTACAAGTAGACAGAGAGGCAGGCAGAGAGAATGGAGGAAGCAGGCTCCCTGCCGAGCAGAGAGCCTGATGCGGGCCTCGATCCCAGGACCCTGGGATCATGACCTGAGCCGAAGGCAGAGGCTTTAACCCACTGAGCCACCCAGGTGCCCTAGACAGACATTTTATACAACTTTGTCTCTGGAAGCAGTCAAGACTGGAGGCTGCTATTAATTTAATTTGGAATCTCAAAATCCAAGTTTCTAATGATGGCCAATAAACAACAGCTTCTCAGGTGGAATTTCCTGACATGCTTTTGATGGTGGGGAGGAACAAATTTCAACAGAAGGCTCCCACACTGCAAAAACTGTTAGGGTGACTAAGCATGTTCCCTGTATTTTTCCAAGTTTGGGGAAAAGTTTAGTTTTCTTGAGTTGTTCCCCAGGAAAGTTTATAATCCTTGGTTAAATGGCTTCAGATGGTATGAGCAACATTCAGGAAGGTTGTCAATAGAACTACCAAAGGAACGTATAAGCTTCATAGTGAACTTGTCCCCTCTTGGAGCCCATCCATTCTTTCTCTCCCTTAAATCCTTGCCTTCATTCAGTACAAGCACACCTCTGGCTTCTGTCCTTGTCCTTTGACTTTCTCTCTAACCAAGGTCCTGATGATGCTTCACAAAAAGCCCTAGGATCAGCTGGCAAAGATGGAATTCCCTTAGATTTGGACACCACCATTTACTAGATATTTGATGGGAACCAAGTTCTTAACTCAATGAGCCCTTCATCTATGAAATGGGATGATACCATGCCTTGCCTCGTAATGTTGTTACTGAGAGTTCAACAAAATATGCTTGCAAAGTGCCCAATATATGGCACACACTTCATTTAAAACCTACTAAGATAAATAAGGGGTTTTGATCCTTAAACATCCTTACAGAGATGTCTAAGTATAAATCATCAGTGATTTATAAGTTCAAATCGTTTAGGAAATGTAGTAGATTACCTAGCAGAGAAAACTAACTTCACAAAGCTGTCCATTCCCACTCATGCTATCCTTGCTCAGACACTCAATTTCTCCCCCTGGACTTCTACAATAACCTCCATGTTCTGTATTGCTGCATAAAGCACCCCACAACTTAGTGGCTTAAAACAATGATTCATTATGTCTCGTGACACCGTGGTTTGGCTGGGAGGTTCTGACTCTGGTCTCACCTGGGTATATTCTTGTGATAAGTAAGCTGAGAGCTGGGCTTCTTTCTCTTAATCATCTGGTGCTTCTCTTTCCTTGTAGTTGCTCGTCCTCAAGGACACTACCCTGGACTTCATACGTAGTATCTGAATTCCAAGACAGCAATCCCCAGTGCAGCAAGCACTTTATAAGAGGCATGGGCATCATGCTTGTTGATGACTATTGGCCAAAGCAAGTCACATGGTAGATCCCTGAGTCAGAATGGGAGGGGACTCCACAGGTATGAACAAATGAGAGGCTTGACTCACAGGGACCATGAATGTAGATGTCTGCCATATCTTAAATGACTTCCCTCCTCCCGTCAGTGTTAGCATCTTAGCTGTCCTCACCCACAGCTGATATTGCCCCCTACTTCCACTCAGAGAACACGTTTCTGATTAGCACAAGTGGGAAGAGGAATACTACTAGCCTCTAGAGGGTAGAGGCCAGGGATGCTGCTAACCTTCCCACAGTGTGTAGATCAGCCTATTACTACACAGGATCATTTACTCTGAAATATTAATAGCACTATAGCTGGGAACCTCTGTTCTAGTTGTAAGGTTCTGGGATGACACTAGGAATGAAATTAGACCTAATCAACTCAGGGAGTTATTTCTTATGGAGGAAGATAGATAGGTAAAAAACAGGTGCAGTGAACTGACAGATGCTCTAAAATACGGGGAAGTACCTGATGGCATCAAGACCAAAGTCTGTTCTCCTTGAGGTGAGAAGTCAGGCAACAGTGAGGAGGAAAGGTGAGAATGCAACCACAGAGTAGTGTACGTGAAAGCTGGAGAGGCCTGGAATAGATTGACATATTGAGAATTTATCATTCTTGAAACATCGCTGAAGGACAAGCTATGGACTGAGAAGTAGATGAGGTTGAGAGAGAAGCTGGAGATGCAAGCAGTGGACAAATCATTGACAGCTCGTGTGGCTCGTGACAGATTCTCATAGCTGCACATCAGAATCACCTGGGGAGCTTTTAAAAAACAGCCATTCTGAGCCTCGCACCAGACCATTTAATTCTGACTCTGGGCAGTGGGATTCTGACATCTGTAGGTTTTAAAAGCTCCTCAGGAGATGGAAGTGTACAGCTGGAGTTGAGAACTGTGCTGACTTTATCTTGTAGGCAATGGGGAAACAGAGTTTTAAGCAAGAGGCAGCGTGATATTTTAGAATGGTGTTTCAGGGTGTGGAAAATAGAAAAGGGGCAAGACTAGACACGGAGAGAGATCTATTCTACTGGGGGATGACCAGGGCACTCTCTGGAGAGAGTTAATGAGGACCCACCAAGAGGCAGGAATGGAGCTATTAATAATTTGAGTGAACAGAACTCAAGTATCCATTTGAAATTGAAGGATAAAATGGAGGAGGTGATGCTAGAAAGAGAAGGATTTAGACAGAGGACAAAGATTGCATGATTCCACTTATATGAGGTATTTAAAATAATCAAACTCAGAAACAGGCGAGTGGTGCTTGCCAGGGGCCAGGAAGACGGGAAAATAGGAAATTGCTGTTCAATAGGTATAGCGTTTTAGTTGTGTAAGATGAATAAACTCTAGCGATGTGCCAAACAACATTGGGCCTATAAAATTTAAGAGGGTAGATCTTGTGTTAAGTGTCCTTACCACAGTAAAAAAAGGAAAGAAGAGAGAATTTAGGAAAACTTCTGATTTCCTGGTTTGCCTATTTGCTGGAATAGTAAAGCCAGTTGCTGATTTGAGATCATGATATGGGTTGGAAGAGTGTGAGTCATGTTTGGTTATGTAGAGTTTGAGACCCCTCTGCTCCAAGCTGCTGTTAGTGTGCAGCATTAGACTGCTGTTCAGGAGAGGGACCATATTTGCTTGTAGTGATTTGTGAGTCACAGAAATGGATGACTTTGCACATAGAGAGTGAGGGGAAAAGGCCAAAGACTGGCAGAGAAATCAGCAAAGAACACGGATAAGGAAGGTTCAGAGAGCACCTTCCTTCCCCATTCCAGGTCATTGTATGCTGTTCAGTTATAACAGATGACTATTGAATAATGAAAGTATGAGTTCCTTATTCCACTGTTTAAATTCTTCAGTGGTTCTCCACTGCTCATTGGCTGAAGGCCAAGCTTGACTTTTAAATCTCTTCCCACTCCAGACTTTGTATGCAGTTTTTCCTAGCTTCATCCTTCACCATGACCCAACATGCGCACCATCTCTGCAAGCCCTGGACCACTTTAAACTCTGAACTTAAGAGGTTCCATGTTTCTGGTCTTTGCACTAGGTTTTCCTCTGACCTACCCACCTTCCTCTCTTCTTTATTCTCTTCCTGAGCTCCCATGAGCCTTTCAAAACTCATTTTAAATGTCTTTTTTCTGCTCCAATCAGAAAGCTCCTTAAGCACATTATATAGACCTTTATGCATTTCCCAAGAAAAGGCAAAAGGCGTATAGTGGTTAAAAGCCAGAACTCTGGAGCCAAAACTGATTGAGTTCAACCCAGGATCTCCCACTGGACAGCGAGCTTCTCTTGAGAACAGACATGCCTTCTTGCTAATATCAAGTGGGTTAGCACAATCCTACTTACATTAAAAAAAAAAAAGTTTTAATAATTTTAAAAAATCATTTCCTTTTTTCCTGTTATTTTCTTAGTATTTCCAAGTATTATTTTCTATTGTTTTCCCATTATTTAAAAATAATTCTTTTAAAGAGAATTTACATCTAATATTTTATAGGAATATTTATAAACATATACATAAGTACTTCATTTGTTTTTGTTTTTGTTTTTTAAGATTTATTTATTTATTTGACAGAGAGAGAGACAGTGAGAGAGGGGACACAAGTGGGGGGGAGTGGGAGAGGGAGAAGCAGGCTCCCAGCTGAGCAGCGAGCCTGATGCAGGGCTCGACCCCAGGACCCTGGGATCATGACCTGAGCCGAAGGCAGATGCTTAACAACTGAGCCACCCAGATGCCCCTACTTCATTTGTTTTAAAGATTTTATTTACTTCTTGGGAGGGTGGGTAGACAGAAAGAAGCAGAGGGGCAGAAGAAGAAGCCGACTACCCACTGAACAGGGATCATGACACAGGGCACAATCCCAGGCCTCTGGGATCATGACCTGAACTAAAGGCAGCTACTTTACCCACTAAGCCACCCAGGTGCCCCAAATAACATTTTTTAATGATTTTAATTATACCAGGTAATAAATTCAAAAGCTAGGGCTTATAATTAATTTAAATTTAATTGTTAACAAAAATAATAACTTTCCTGTATGTGTTAGGAAACAAATGGATATTTTGCCAAAGAAAAACATTTTGTCTTTATATCCTCCATTACCTTACATAAAGTTTGGTATCTGGATAACCGCTTCCCAATGTAATCAAGACCACAGTAGGCCTGTTAATTAAAATACTTATTCAAGTAAGTAAGAATCATTCACCTCAGCTGCTGGGACAAAAGTACTTGAACATAATCTATTGGAGGCATGAGTCAGCATATTTTTATCAGAGGAGATGATATGAAGTGCTCTGGCAAGTTAGTTAAGTGGAAAGGTTAAGGGAGTCTCTATTCATGTACTTTTTAAATGTAGTTTCCAAGAGATAATAGGATTCAGATTCAGAGTGACTGGGTTCAAATTCTGGTTCTGCCATATCCTAGCTACATTTACTCATTTGTGTTACAAATTGTCTGTTGAGCTCCTACTATTAGCCAGTCCTTTTTGTTGTACAAATTCAACTCTGCACAAAAGCAGCCACAGAATGACTAGACTGTATTCCAATAAAACTTTATTTACAAAAACACTGGCAGCCAGATTTGGGCCACATTCTATTATTTGCCAACACCTAGAGAGAACAAGCTTGGGAACATACCAAATTTTATCTGTCCTTATCATTAATTATTATGTACTTTATAAATATGATTATCTGTTATTCTCATTATTTCACATTTCTGGAGGAAATGCTTTTTCATCAGAGGCAACTTACTTCAATTTCAGCCAGATTAATATTTGCTTTTGCTAGTTATTTGGAGCACCACATACCTGACAGCACTTTAAATTGTCTACTTAAGGTTTTTGAACCTCTCTTGTAATGAGAATACATATCAGAAATCCATTTAAAAAGAGCTTGTTGTCCTAATTCTTAGGGGAGTTGTCTTTTTCTTCCTTCTATCCTGTGCCAAGGTCAAAACGTGAAAGTTCCTTATTGCTCTTTTCTGCATGGTGATTTTATTACTCATTTGTTCTGATACTATGGATTTAGCTCTTGGGTGTCCTAGTTTTATGTGGAGGTTTCCTATTAGATCCCCATCTTGGGATTTTTTTTCTTTCTTTATAGTACTTAAAATAATAGTGCATTTTACAATCAATGAGGTCCTAAATTTGATGAAATATATTAGTAAGGCTCAGGAAATACCAGCTATTGCTATTTTTTATCATTTCTGCAGTGGACACTATAGGGTGCTCTGCCTAAATTCCCTTTCCCAGCCAGTACATCTGTCCATGCCCTAGATGTTCTAAGTGCTTTTTCTAGAGACACATGGAGGGTTACTCACACCCTCCTCCACAGAGGTGGCCTATAGCCACTGAATGACAGATTGGTGGATGTTATGAGCTGAACTGTGCCCCCATCCACATTCATACATTGAAGCCTTAACCCCCAGTATCTCAGAATATGACTGTATTCGGAGACAGCTCCTATGTATATAGTAATTAAATTAAAATGAGGCCCTTAGGGTGGGCTCAAACCCAATCTGATAGGTGTCCTTATAAGAAGAGTGTATTTGGACAGAAAAAAGAGATTCCGGTGACTCTAATGCAAAAAGATAGGACCGTGTGAAGAGGCAGCAAGATGGCAGCCATCTGCAAGCCAAGGAGAGAGTCTGGAACAGATCCTTTCCTGAGGCCCTCAGAGGAAATCAACCCTGCTGCCCCTTGATCTTGGACTCAGAGCCTCCAGACAATACACTTCTGTCATTTAGGCCACCCAGTCTGTGCTATTTTGGTAAGACAGTTCTAGCAAACTAATAAACTAGGGGTAAGAAATGCTAACGCTCTTGCCTCAAAGTAGAGCAACTCTTCCTGATCATCTTCCTCCTGTCTTGCTTCCAGTCCTTTCCTCCTGACTGCATTCCTTCTATAAATCAAGTGCACTCAGATCTGGGTCAGATTCTGCTTCTAGATAACTGGTCTAAAATAAGGTCTATATTTGTCTTCATCTGTTCTAGCTGCTGTAACACAATACCATGGACTGGGTGGATTAAACAACAGAAATTTATTTTTTACAGTACTGGAGGCTGAGAAGTTCAACATCAAGGCACCAGCAGATTCAGTAGCTGGTGGGGGTCACTTCCTGGCTCATAAATGGCCATTGGGTTGCTGTGTCCTCAGATGGAGGAAGGGGAGGAGCTCTTTAAGGCCTCTTTCACAAGGGCACTGATCCTACTCATAAAGACTCCACCCTCATGACCTAACACCTCCCAAAGTCCCTATTTCCATATATCATCACATTAGGGTTAAATTTTAACATACAAAATTGATGGGGAGGGGACACAAACATTCAGTCTATAGCAACACCTCAAAACTTTTCTACATTCCAGAAGCCTCTCAGTTTTGGCAGATAAATGGTAAATGAGAACATAGATCAGATTATAAAGATCACTGTTGTCAATCATCTGTTAATGATAGTGTGTTTTTACATCTGTGCTGATATTCCCAGCATACCAGTGCATTCCAGTGATGTTAAAATATCACGTGTATATACTACCACTGAAATAGAAGACACGTTCAAACACAGTATCTGAATTGGCAAAACGACTCAGGAAAAACCTGGCATTCTTAAGCACATGTGGGGAGCAGATTTTTAAACACTCACATCAATCTAATTACAAAAAAGCAGGGAAAAATATTAATATCCTAGGCATATGCAGGAATTTCAATTATCTTTTGCAATATGTTGTAATTTTGCATGTTACAAAACATTGTTATTTTTAATCATTAGATCATGATTCATACTGAGAAACTTTAATTTCTGTGGACTTTTTCAAAGTTTTCCTTTATTAGAATGCATTAACATAAATAGCTGCATAGGATATATGTAAGAGAGGAGAGAGAACAGAAAGATAGATGTACAAACGTGTTCTTGAAAAAATTTAGATATGCATTGCTCCATGGTTTTAGAAGAAAATTTAAGTGTATGGGAAGAGGTAAGGGATTTCATGTATTTCTTTATAAGATGTTGTGTTCTGTGATAAAATTGTACCTTATTACAAGAGAACAGTGCAAGTATTGTTAGGAGCACTCAACCAGGAAGTAAATTATAGTTAGGTCTCTACAGTCTGAATGAAATGGAAACTTGAAACAATTATCAGGTGATCCAATGAATTTTAAAATAATTACCAAAATTCTCCACTCCCACTTTCTATAAGGCAGGTGAACCATTCCAAATTAGAAACAAGAGGCCCCTAAATCCTTGATGGAGATTATATTCTATCTAATTCTTATTTTCCTGGACAAGTCTATGTCTACCTTTTATTTTCCCGAATTTTTCTCCAAGCTAATAAAAACATGCACATGCAAAAAAAAAAAAATTTTTTTGCAAAGGACAGAAGTAATCCTTTGCCTCTATGAAACAAGAATTTGGCTTATTTCCTTACCTCCCTCTTCCACCCACCACATACATGAACATACTCACTACTTACCCTGGAGCTGCAAAAGATGTTTGATAGTAGGTCTAGTCCTTAAAAAAATGTTTCCCAAATCTGGCTCTTCATTGGAATCACTTAGGAAGCTTTTAGAAAGTTTACATTTCCAAACCCAAGCATTGACAGTTTTAATTCTCTAAGTACTGGAAAGATTACCCTAGAGCGCAAAAGTTAAATAACAGGAAAGCTGAGTCAGTTTTGCTCTTTAACTTTACATACACCAGGAATGCAACATTTTTTACAAACACATGCAACCACCCTCCCTCTCAAATTCATGATGGATGTCATTAATTGGTCATGATAATCTTTCCACTAACTTCATATAGTCAAAATCGTTGTTACAGCGTGATTAGTGGCTACTAATAACTGACGTTGGGGGAAAAAATCAAACCCATTTGCTTTAAAAGAAAAAAGAGACAGAGTTGATTCAATTGCTAAAGACAATAAAAACGTAAGCAGAAAATGCACTTATATCAGAGTTCTTCCATTTGTGGTGTGTAAATTCATTATTTTTCTTAATGTTTTATGCTGATTTAAATATAAAGAGCAGAACGACCTCCTCTTTACTCTAGAGTGGTCCATTTTATGCGTTATCCAGAAGATATTTCATAGAAGTCAAGTCAATAGACAACCGTCTTATTAAGTAACATACAATCTTAAATCTACATTAGAAGAAGGAAAGGGAGAGCTATTAAAAACTGCAAATTTCCCTTCCCATTTTTTCTTCATTCTGAGAATACATTAATTTAAACCACTGATGTTAAGAAGATACTGATTTCTAAAGCTTGAGTGAAAAAGTTGTAGTTTTATAAACTTAGTTGAGGAATGCCACCCTTCCAAGAGTAGAATAAGATTTTGACTGAGAGCTTGTTCACAAAGATGATAGGGAATGCAGGGCGAAGACAAAAGTGATGATGGAAGCACAGATCAGCAACAGCAGCACTGGGCAAATTAATCGTGTGATGTAATAATAATCGGGGGGGTCTGACATTAATATCTAATTGAAATGAAATTCAGACAGAAAGCTTCAGCTTCTACACTTTTTCCTTTTAAAAAAATTATTATTTATTTATTTGAGAGAGGGAGCAAGAATACACATGAGGGTTGGGGAGAGGCAGAGGGAAAGGGACAAGCAGGCTCTGCGCTGAGTACCTGCCATGGGGCTCGATCTCATGGCCCTGAGATCGTGACCTGAGCTTATGACCTGAGCTGATATATTGAGTAAGATACCCAACCAATTGAGCCACCCAGGCACCCCATTAGCTTCTATACTTCTAATATGAGCTTCTCAAGGTGATATGATCTTGCGAGGCTAGACATCTCCACAATGCCTTTCCTTTGCTGTTTTCCTTCACAAATAATTAAATTAGAATACTTTTATGAAAAGCAAACACAAAGATCAAAGGAACAGAATAAAGAGCCCAGAAATGGACCCTCAACTCTATGGTCAACTAATCTTTGAAAAAGAAGGAAAGAATGTCCAATGGAAAAAAGACAGTCTCTTCAACAAATGGTGTTGGGAAAATTGGCCACATGCAGAAGAATGAAATTGCACCATTTCCTCACACCACACACAAAAATAGGCTCAAAATGTCTGAAAGACCTCAATGTGAGACAGGAATCCATCAAAATCCTTGAGAACACAGGCAGCAACCTCTTTGACCTCAGCCTGAGCAACTTCTTCCTAGAAACATCACCAAAGGCAAGGAAAGCAAGGGCAAAAATGAACTATTGGGACTTCATCAAGATCAAAAGCTTTTGCACAGCAAGGGAAACAGTCAACAAAACCAAAAGACAACTGACAGAATGGGAAAAGATATTTGCAAATGACATATCAGATAAAGGGCTAGTATCCAAAATCTATAAACAACTTATCAAACTCAACACCCGAAGAACAAGTAATCCAATCAAGAAATGGGCAGAAGACATGAACAGACATTTCGGCAAAGAAGGCATCTAGATGGCCAACAGACACAAATTAACAAGTCAGGAAATGACAGATGTTGGTGAGGATGTGGAGAAAGGGGAACGCTCCTACACTGTTAGTAGGAATGCAAGCTGGTACAGCCACTCTGGAAAACCACATGGAGGTTCCTCAAAAAGTTGAAAATAGAGCTACCCTATGACCCAGCGATTGCACTGCTGGGTATTTCCACTAAAGGTACAAAGTAGTGATCCGAAGGGGCATGTGCACCTGAATGTATATAGCAGCAATGTTCACAATAGCCAAACTATGGAAAGAACCTAGATGTCCATCAACAGATAAATGGTTAAAGAACATGTGGTATATATATACAATGGAATACTATGCAGCCATCAAAAGAAACGAAATCTTGCCATTTGCAACAACGTGGATGGAACTAGAGGGTATTATGCTAAACGAAATAAGTCAATCAGAGAAAGACAATTATCATATGATCTCTCTGATATGAGGAATTTGAGGGGCAGGGTTGGGGGTTGTGGAGGGTAGGGAGGGAAAAAATGAAACAAGATGGGATCAGGAGGGAGACAAACCATAAGAGACACATAATCTCACA
>LNAC01001261.1:220487-266528 GCA_002007465.1 Ailurus styani
GCTGGGGTGGGTGGGTGGGGTCAGGAGGGAGACAAACCATAAGAGACTCTTAATCTCACGAAACAAACTGAAGGTTGCTGGGGGGTGGGGGTAGGGATAGGGTGGCTGGGTTATGGACATTGGGGAGGGTATATTCTATGGTGAGGGCTAGGAAATGTGTGAGCCTGATGATTCAAAGACCTGTACTCCTGGGGCAAATAATACATTATATGTTAATAAAAAAGAAAGAAAGGAAAGAGAAAGGAAGGAGGGAAGGGGAAGGAAAGGAAAGGATACTTTTGTGAATCAGTAAGCCTCTTGGACCATGCATCCAGGAAAGGCAATGAAAGAAAGGCATAGGTGGAAATGTGAAAAATATAATGGATATTTGTCTAGGCTTTTGAGGTATGGCATGGGCCATAGTGTTATTTATGGCCTAATTGAGTAAGATAAGATTTCTCCTGAAAAAAAGTTGAAGGTTTTGGTCCCCAAGCCCCATGCTTTTTAGTATGGGAGTGGTTATTAGGTAGGAAATGGAAAAAATGAAAGTGGATTTGAGATGATATTAAAATGTGTGAGCTTATTAAAGTTATGTGATAGCCTATTTTTCTTAGTCAGACCTGGCTCTGGACAGAGCTTGATTTTCATAGCTGGAGGGATTCCACGTGGTCAATAAAAAATCCAAAGCTTGTGCAAACCAAATAGGTTTTGTCTTAATTCACATTACGCTAGAGCCAAAGACCCCCTGACATATTGGGGTGCTGGGCACGTTTCAGTCTAACAGGCAACAGCAAAGTGCTGGGGTTTGTCCTGAGCTCATATCCAGGTAACTGCTTCCGCTTCAGTTTCTCTTGGCCTTTGTACATGCTGCCTGAATCAGAGACTAGATAAAAGGGTTGCTATTAATAACTTCCATTTGTTCTTCTTAAGCTTATATTCATATTTTTAAAATAAATAATATTCACTAATTATATTTTACACAGTATATTTGTTATTTACCATTTTTTTGGTAAACATATGCATAGTATCTGTTTGAAAATAGAAAGTTTCAGCCCAGTTGCCATTTTTTTTTTCCTGTCAACCAGTTTTAACTGACAATTTTAAAAATAGAACTGAGTCTTTTTGCTCTTGGAGGGGTATACAAATGTGTGGAACTTTCCAACCCCCACTACCCTCAGTGCACTCCTATGGAACTCACATTCACGAGGCAAATATCTGGTGACAGGGTTATCCCCTTAACACTTAAATTCAAATGTTATATACGCCTGAAGGAAAATAGTAATGAAAAATGTCCTCTTCAAAAAAAGATAAGCTCTTTATCTGAAGCGTGGGCTCTGCCCTTTGAACATAAGGGTGAAATGAGCCTCTGACCTATCTAATGATAAAATCTCTTTTTTTGGATTTTTAACATCAAGTTAACTTTAAAAGGGCCTTTTATATTTTATATGTTACTGAAACTTATCCATGTAGAAACATGTTTGATATTGGTGTGGTGCCAACTTACTTCCAGAAGTGATGGATTGAAGTTAAAATTGAATATACTAGAGATAATGGTATGGTAATTGAAAGTTTTGGAGTTCCAAGCCCAGTTACAGCATCTACGTGAGGAAGAAATTGAGGTCTAACAACTTCACATTTAACATCTGTAAAATGAGCATAATAATAATACCTATTTCCAGGACTGATGTTCAGAATATTTAACTGGTTGGGCACAAGCCTAGAAAAATCAGAAGAGACATACATTTGTTCAAAATAAATGCCAGTCAATGCTTGTACCACTGAGGATTAACTGAATTTCAGCCATTTTAATCTCATCAGATTTTTGGCACATATAATGAGACTGTAAGTCTTAGCTATATGTGATAGCCATGGTCCAACATGCCCCCCAAAGATTCATACTTGTTACCGGGATTGATCTGTGTGACCAAAAGAAAGAATACAGCAGAAGGAACGGTACATAAATTCTTTCTGAGGTTACATTATAAAAGTCAGTGCAGCTTCCATCCTGGTTGCTTTCATCCTTCTCATTTGTCACTGGCTCTAGGGGAAGCCATTACAAGTAGCCCCATGGAAAGGCCCCTGTGCTGAGGAACTAAAGCCCGTGGCAGTAGCCATCTGAGCAGGATGAGAGGCAGATCCTCCAGCCTGAGTAAAACTTTAGAAGACTGATACGCTAACAGCTTGATTATACCCTCATGAGAGATGCTAAGCCAGAACCACCTAGCTAAGCTGCTGCTGGATTCCTGACCCTCAGACTCTGTGTGAGATAATTTTGTTATTTCAGGCTTTAAGTTTTAGAATAATTTCTTACGCAGCAAGTTAAGAGAAAGATAAAGAAGAAAAACCTAGGACCTAAAGGTATGCAGTTCTTCTTAAAGCTGAAATCTGAATAAAGGAGAGATCTTAAACAAGAATCTTTTTTGGCAGAGGTAGTGTTGAGGAAAGATCATCCCATTCAGTTCTATAGGTTGTACTCCACGTAAGAGAGACCCAACCATGGATGTGAATGGAGGTAAAAATCAAACCAATGTTCTGTTTTCCAAGATGTGTGATCTGGCTCAGAGTTGTACCTATCCAGAAGAAGAGGTACCTTTTTCTAATTCACACTAAGGCTAATTCTTCTGCCAAGATGGGTATCCATGAGGATTTGTCCACATGGAGAAGAATCTCTTTCTAATAAACATAGAGACACCAAGTGGGCTAGGAATGGTACCAGTGTTGGTGGGGGCAGGGTATTTAAACCTTTTCAAGGGTTTTTTAGCTTCAAATCTTGCTTACCTCATTTATTTTCTGTGCATCTTTGGATGAGTTTTATATGTCAGTTTTTGTGATAGTAGAATATAATTGGATTATGGCAAAAATCGTATGACATAACTTTTGAAAAGGTCAAGCTCAGTGGGCTTGTACATAGTAAATGCTCAATAAATGCAGTTTTTCTCTATCTCCTTTTTATCTGAATTTTGGCAAAATGAAAAGGCTGTTATGGAAGAACTTGCAAGTCTGCCAAAGAAGTCAAAACTCATATTGCTCCCTATTACAGAAATTCCTTAAGAAAGCTTAAGGAAATGTGTCATGGGCTGAATGTTTGTGTCTCCCTCCAAAATTCATATGTTGGAAGCCTAATCTCAAAGCAGTGGTACTTGTATGTAGGGCATTTGGGACACAATCAAGTCACGAGGACAAAGCCTTCATGAATGGCATTAGTGCCCTTTTAAGAAGAGGGCAGAAATAACTTGTTCTCCTTTTGCCATGTAAAGACACAGCTTGAAGATGATTGTCTACAATGTGGAAGAGAGCTCTCACCAGAACCCAACCATGCTAGCACCCTGATCCCAGACTTCTAGCCTCCAGAAATGTGAGAATAAATTTCTGTTGTTTATAAGCCACTTAATCAATGGTTATTTGTTATGGCAGCCCAAACTTAGAATGCTCAACAGAAGTCCTGAGCTATCTAGCTATCAGCATCACAGAAATGAGATATATAGGTGGGTAATGGATGGATGGATAAATAGATACATAGATAGAAAGAATATACAGGGGCACCTGGGTGGCTCAGTTGCTTAAGCATCTGCCTTTGACTTAGGTCATGATCTCAAGGTCCTGGGATTGAGCCTGGCATCCATCTCCCTGCTCAGCGGGGAGTCTGCTTCTCCCTTTGCCGCTCTCCCCTGCTCATGCTCCCTCTCTCTCTCAAATAAATAAATAAAAATTTTTTTAAAAATAACATATAGAGAACAGATATCTATATATCAAACATATATATATCATATGTATACATAACACAGCAATTAAGCTACATTACACTCCCACTGTATAATAAATGTAATAAGTTACCAATAAATAAGAATGTAGGCAGTTTTTCTCTAGATATTTAATTACTGGATTTACTCTCCTAAAATGAATAGGGAAAACAATTTATATGGTTTACCAAGAACTGAATAGTCTTAATTAAAGATTTCTGTATCAATATTACACATACTCCAAGAGACATAAAACAATCTATAGGAGATGATGAAATTCTCAAAGGAAAATTTTTTAAAAAGCCTTGTTGTAATGAATTTCTCTGCCCAGCAGCAATTAATCTCATATTGGAGAAAATGTAAAAAATAAAGTTATTAATTCTGGGTTTTTTTTTTTTTTTAAATATATTATTTATTTATTTCACAGACGGAGAGAGATCACAAGGAGGCAGAGAGGCAGGCAGAGAGAGAGGGGGAAGCAGGCTCCCCGCTGAGCAGGGAGCCCGATGCGGGCCTCGATCCCAGGACCCTGAGATCATGACCTGAGCCGAAAGCAGAGGCACTAACCCACTGAGCCACCCAGGCGCCCTAATTCTGGGTTTTTTTGTTTTTTTATTTATTTATTTATTTATTTTTTAAAGATTTTGTTTATTTATTGACACACAGAGAGAGATTACAAGTAGGCAGAGAGGCAGGCAGAGAGAGAGGAGGAAGCAGGCTCCCTGCTGAGCAGAGAGCCTGATGCGGGCCTCGATCCCAGGACCCTGAGATCATGACCTGAGCCGAAGGCAGCGGCTTTAACCCACTGAGCCACCCAGGCGCCCTAATTCTGGGTTTTTAATGAGAGCAAATGCTGAAAATTACTAACTTTAACAAAATGAATTTATTAGAAAGCTATCTCTAAGAGTGAGGTGGACAAGAGATGGTGTTCACTGAACCTAGCCATGGGATTTCTGGAGGCTGTGAAGGAATTAGGGAGGACAGTCGGGACATGGCCTTGCCACAGTCAACACTGCAATGAGTTGTCAGCATCATTCCCTCTTATCCTTTCTTCCTTTACTCACGATCCAACTTAAAAGGAATCAGCATGTCATTACTGAGCTTCGGTGAGCTTTAGTTTGGTCATTTCTTTGGCAGATACTAGAGCAAGGAGGGTAGAACTGGTATATCAATCTTCTCTATCAGACATCCACTACCTGGATCTACATTTACATCAAGACTAGAGATACCAGGACAGAAATACATCCCCAGTGGGAAGTCTTCAACAGGACAGTCTTCAACCAAGAACCAGCAACAAAATGAGGTCTTCCAGCACCCATGTGAATGAGTTTGGAAGTAGGTCTTCTGAGGCCTTTCAACGGCAATGAGAACAGCTTGGAAGAAGCCTGCCTGGTGAGCCTGGCTCTGACTGCAGCCAGAATTGTCATCTGGATTGCAGCCCAGTGAGAGATCCCAAGGCAGGTGCAACCAGTTAAGTTACACCTGGATTCCTGACTCACAATAACTGAGCTAATAATATATATATGTTTGAGGTTTTTGTAAGTTGCCAAGTTTTGGGGGCTATTTTTATACAGAAATAACTAACTAATGTAGGCACTGATTTTTACAAGAAATGATTTTGCCAGTTATTAAGCTGCTGCCCAAACCCATCCATGTCTGCTTCGCTTTGCAATGCTGAACCTGGAACTCTGCAAACCCTTTTTCATCTTTGCAAGAGGCTCACTGTTAGGCTTTTCCAACAGGGACAGTAGAGAGTAATGGAAGCCTTGAAGAGGAAAAAGGGGCTTGCTCCTTCTTATTTGCTTGCTCTGGGCCTCCTGTTTTTGTGCCCATCACCTTAGCTATTTTTCACCTTGGAAGCAGCTATGTTTCTGTTCTACACATGTTTCAGCACCTGCAGAACCAGCCTCATTATATCTTCATTGGAAATACCAACCCTTGCAAATATTGCAGAATCTTTTAGCAAATACATAATTGTACTTTTAAATCACTATGTTTGGGGATGGTCTGCTTTGCAGCAATGATGACTAAATTAAGAAGTTACCACTACCCTTAGGCCTGAAGGAGAGAGGGAATGTTTTGGTTATAAAACCCAAGAAGCAGAAGGAGGTTTGTGCTATTAACTCTCCCTTCGAAGAGAGGAAATGGGAAGAATAAAAACCCTAATCTCACTATTTTCCCTTCTGATGAGCTCCTGCTGATTCTCTCACTGGGCAAACCCAATGGGAAGCCAGAGGGTAAAGGTGCCTATTAATAGAATCCATTCAGATTATCATCCAGAGGCACAGAAGAGTAGAAAAAGTTATCATAGTTCTGGAAGGGGAGGGGAAATACCCAACTCAAAACCCTTCAACTAATAATCTGGGCTCTGTGAAAGACAATCTAAAACTCACTGATCTAGACAGCACAAACGTATGGAAAAGACATTCCTCTGGAATTCCCCGATTGTTTGAAATTCTGCTGTGGATCATCTCATCTTTGTAAAGTTACATATATGGATACATGGATCTACAGACCTCTAGATAGAGCAATATATAGATATAAAATGTGAATGTGGATTAACATACTATAAAGTCAAGATGTTATTAGCCATTATTTAAAATTTTCTTCTTTCTTGTGCCTTTATCTGTTTTGTTTTTTCTATAGTGAGCAAGTATTACTTGTGTCATTCTCAAAGTCATTAAGAAAAAACAAGCCTCAATAGAAATGATGAGGGAGCAGAAGGCTAGCTGAGGGCAAAGCACAAGCTAACACCCTGTGACCTGCCCCTTCCCAGGACTCCTGGGTGGGACCAGTGTGACATTCTTTCCTGGAAGCTCCAAGGACTATCTTAATGTTAATGCTTTACTAGAAGGAAAAACAACCTTAACTTGACAATGGCTGACTAGGTCTACCTGTTACGTTGTAGGTCGTCTGTGGCATATGAAAGTTCTTTTGAAAACCTCCATATTTCTTTACCTCCCCCAACCCCATAGTATGTAATGAATTGCTCCTCACAACCCCAGTACAGCTCTTTCTGCCCAAGGGTCCTGTCCCCGTGCTTTAATAAAACCACCTTTTTGGGTCCATACAAATTTTAGGATTGTTTGTTCCAGCTCTGTGAAAAATGTCGATGGTATTTTGATAAGGATTGCACTGAAAGTGTAGATTGCTCTGGGCAGCGTGGACATTTTCACAATGTTTATTTTCCCAGTCCATGAGCATGGAATGTTTTTCCATCTCTTTGTGTCTTCCTCAATTTCTTTCATAAGTGTTCTATAGTTTCTAGAGTATAGATCTTTTACCTCTTTGGTTAGGTTTATTCCTAGGTATCTCACAGTTTTTGGTATTTGCTATTGTAAATGGCATCAATTCCTTAATTTCTCTTTCTTCACCCACATTGTTAGTGTATAGACATGCAACTGATTTCTGTGCATTGACTTTGTATCCTGCCAGATTGCTGAATTGCTGTATGAGTTCTAGCAATTTGGGTGTGGAGTCTTTTGGGTTTTCCACATAAAGTATTGTGTCATCTGCGAAAAAGAGTTTGACAACTTCTTTGCCAATTGGATGCCTTTTATTTCTTTTTGTTATCTGATTGCTGAAGGCTAGGACTTCTAGTACTATGTTGAACAGAAGTGGTGGGCGTGGGCATCCCTGTTGTATTCCTGACCTGAAGGGAATAGCTCTCAGTTTTTCCCGAAATTGCCAGGGAATTGTTGAAAAAGAAAACCAAAGCTGGGGGCATCATAATGCTTGACTTCAAGCTCTGTTACAAAGCTGTGATCATTAAAACAGCATGGTATTGGCACAAAAACAGACACATAGATCAGTGGAACAGAATAGAGACCCCAGAAATGGACCCTCAACTCAATGTTCAACTAATCTTCAGCAAGTCAGAAAAGAATATCCAATGGAAAAAAGACAGACTCTTCAGTGAATGGTGCTGGGAAAATTGGACAGCCACATGCAGAAGAATGAAACTGGACCATTCTCTTACACCATACACAAAGATATACTCAAAATGGATGAAAGACCTCAATGTGAGACAGGAATCCGTCAAAATCCTAGAGGAGAACATAGGCAGTAACCTCTTTGACATTGGCCACAACGACCTTTTTCAAGACATGTCTCTAAAGGTAAGGGAAGCAAAAGCAAAAATGAACTTTTGGGACTTCACCAAGATAAAAAGCTTTTGCACAGCAAAGGAAACAGTCAACAAAACTAAGAGGCAAGCCACAGAATGGGAGAAGACATTTTCAAATGACATTTCAGATAAAGGACTGGTATCTAAGATCTATAAAGAACTTCTCAAACTCAGCACCCCAAAAACAAATAATCCAATCAATAAATGGGCAGAAGACATGAATAGACACTTCTCCAAGGAAGACATACAAATGGCTAACATACACATGAAAACATGTTCAACATCACTAGGTATGAGGCAAATATAAATCAAAACCACAATGAGATACCACCTTATACCAGTTAGAATGGCAAAAATTGACAAGACAAAACCAGAAAACATTGGTGAGGATGTGGAGAAAAGGGAACCCACTTACACTGTTGGTGGGAATGCAAGCTGGTACAACCACTCTGGAAAACAGTATGGAGGTTCCTCAAGACGTTAAAAATGGAGCTATCCTACAACCCAGCAATTGCACCACTAGGTATTTACCCCAAAGATACAGACGTAGTAAAAAGAAGGGGCAAATGCACCCCAGTGTTCATAGCAGCAATGTCCCTGATTGCCAAACTGTGGAAGGAGCTGAGATGCCCTTCAACAGATGAATGGCTAAAGAAAATGTGGTCCATATACATACAATGGAATATTACTCAGCCATCAGAAGGGATGAATACCCACCATTTGCATTGACATGAATGGAACTGGAGGGGATTATCCTAAGTGAAATAAGTCAAGCAGAGAAAGACAATTATCGTATGGTTTTACTCATATGTGGAACATAAGGAATAGCATGGAGGACCACAGGAAGGGAGGGAAAGCTGAATGGGGAGAAATCAGAGAGGAAGACACACCACAGGAGACTCTGGACTCCAGGAAACAAATTGAAGGTTACAGAAGGGAGGGGTGGGGGGATGGGTAACTGGATGATTGTGTAGTAAGGAGGGCACATGTCGTGATGAGCACTGGGTGTTACACACCACTAATAAATCGTTGAACTACATCAAAAACTAATGATATACTACCATATGCTGGCTAATTGAACATAATAATAAATAAGAAACAAAAAAACACCTTTTTTTGCACCAAAGGCATCTCAAGAATTCTTTCTTGTCTGTTGGCTCTGGACCTCACCCGACCGAATCTCAACTATATTCCAAAAACCACATCAGAAAGATTCTTTTAAGTTTATGACCCTTCTTGATTTAAAATGCAAATCATCCTAAGAGAGTGAGAGTGGGTTAAAATATAAACCATCAATCCTTTAGGGCAACACGATACATTTTTAGGATGTAAAGGCTTTGAAGGGATTGCAAAGGAGGCCTTGTGGAGAATGGAAGAGGAGGTACAGGGGAAGAAATACAGTAAAATCACCAGGCAAGGCTTACAAGGGTTAAGTTTCTGAGTCTAAGAAGATTTTGAATATTCAGGTTTGATCAACAGCAGGGCTACTGTTTGAAGAACAAGATCAGTGCGTAACAGCAGGTGATCACAATGGCTGCTATACTGTAGGGTTTGTTTGCCTACATCCAACTCAGTACTCCTCCCAGTTGCTTATCTGCCTGGGTCTCTGAGGTCCTTTGGTATCATCTAAGAGAGGCCAAAACCCCAAGTCTAACAAAATGTAATTGTGCCAATGTCTTGAACTCAAACCCTGTACTTAAGAATCATGTCTCTGTAAACCAGTGACCCTAATTTATAATACGAACCTTCATTATAAGGTTACAGTCCAGCTAGACACAGGTTGAATGGCCTCAAATGTGTTTGGGCATTCAGCACATTAATTCTTTCACCGCGCTCAGACCTGCTAAGAGATAGGACCCACAGAACTCGGAGCTATATTTTGGATTGTTTGGAAGAATCCTATTAAACATTTCCTCCAAAGCAGTAATCCAGGCTTTTGAGAGTCAGCATGACACTTAAATGAATTATTCATGCAAGACTCTGCAAGATGGGCAAGTTTCCTGCCAAGAGATGCACAGCAAGGGGTGTTATAAAACTGAAATTGGTATGTGTAGAAGAGAGCTGATGGAGAAGATTTCAAAAGATGATCTCTTTGCTGGGGGGAAAAAAAGAGAAAGAAAGAAAACCTCTAGACCCTCAAACCTTGCTTTCACAGCAGAGAGCTTTCTAAACGCTCTGATTCTCCCCTGCCTTCTCTTGTCATTCAGAAGCCCAAGACGCTAAAACATAGTCCTCTCCTAAGCTAGTTTAATTAGAATAAAAAAGAAGTTATAAAATAGACCAATCAGTTCTGAAAGGACACTTTGGCATTTCATTGTGTGACTCTGGTTACTCCATTCTGTGCCAATGAAAGGGGTTTGAATGGCAAAGTTATTGCAGTGGCGGGAAAGACTCTATCTTAAACAAACAAGCAGGCGGCACATGGCTGCATGCCTTCCGTAAACGCACAGACCCGAAAGTTAACTTCAGTGCTGACATATGGCAGCAGTACAATGACGATTGCCAGTCCGAGGATTAAAGCCTTTGAGTTTTCCCCGCATTTGCAGGATTTAATACTTTGATGCAGTGCTCTGCATCTATAAATGAATAAAGCTTATGTCACTGATGGTACATCCCGCTGAGCAGCAGTAAGTAAGCTCACAACAGAGATAAAAGAAGCCATACCCGAGTAAGCAGTCATAAGAATAAATACAAACTACAGATATTACTTATCTGGTCAGGCTGTACAATTTCTGGGCGAACAAATCATTCAGCACTGAATAGTCCTGATAATGACATTATGAATAATGCAAACCGTCAGCAGTGCAAAGGAGGCCATCATTAATGCAAAGCTACTCCAATGCCTCTGAAAATGCTCTTTTTATTTTAATTTATATCTTAGTGAATGTCAAATACACACCATTCACAATTAGGCTGGAGAGCTTAACAACCGTTTATTCTAATTCAGTCTCAATTAGGGATTTGGTGGCAACCCAATCTTCCTTTTCAGCAAAGCACAAAGTGATAGTCTGCGGGTTATTATCCCAATTCTGACAATCTAAGAAATAGCAGCTGGAAAGTAATGAAAAATACATGTGAGCTTGAGGTTCCTGCTCTTTCTAAAATGCTTTTAAAGATTGTGTACATAATCTTTAGAGAAACACAAAATGTTCTGCTACAGTGAGCTACAGAACATGTAAATATCTCCCTAGAGTAAAAATGCTCACACTCAAATCCTGTAACTTGGGCTGGATGAGGAGTGCAGATGGACAATGGGAAGTGAAATGTTGTGGGTGATGGTTTCACTTTCAAGATATTAAACCACAATTATTTATTTGTGACTGGGCATTTGCTGATGATACTCATGCTGATATTACTAAATTTCCCTCTGGAAGTTGTTTTGAGTTCTAAATGGGGCATCTTTTTCCTCACAGATCAGCATCACTGGGACTGACTAACTGGGGTATTGTTTTCATGAAAAACAGCATTTTCATTCTACAAATTCATGGTCATGAGGATGTTTGAAAATCATTCAGAGCTTACTTCCATGCTCCTAACTTTTAGAATTACACTTAATTCCTGAACCCCCAATTTAGTTAAATGATTATGATTATGATTCATGAAGAAGCACAAACTACCTTATTTCAGATTTGATACTCCCCTTTGAGTGCTTTTTTGAGAACCTGTGGTCCATAATTTTTGTTGGGCAGTAACATGGCCACTTTCCAATTTCAAATACGCAAACTTTTAAAGTACAATCGTAATTTCTCTAGAATCACTGGGTAGTTGATTATATATGCAGAAAAAAAAGTATTCCTCAAATTAGGTCAGTAAGTAGATATAACACTATCCAGAAGTATTCTCTACGTATCTTAAAGGTCCAAATGATTTTGAGTTGTCACTGGCAGAATATTAGATAATGGGAGAGATAAATAAAAAACACAATTAGGTACAAATAATGGCAAACTATGTTGTGTTCGAAGCTATCACCTTATCTTTGGATATTTTGTTTTTTGAATTCCTATGAATTTGGCATAGAGAGTTATTAGGCATTTGGTCCATGATGTCTCCAATAATTAATATCATGAACACATGCCCCAAATACATCAAGAAAGAAGATCCTGCAGTTGGTTCTTTTTATATTTTGGTAAACTCTTATATTTGATCAAGAAGGATGCATTTTAAATAACATTAGAGTTAAATGTAGTCAGCACAATTTTACCATTTTAATTGTATACTTTTTGCATAGGTTATATCTATGCAAACATAAAAAATTAGATTATAAATAAATAGAAGGCTGTTCTATCTCATTAATATCTAACATAATATTTTTCATTACACGCAGGACCAGAATTTCCAGTGCTTATAGCCTTTACATTTTTAATTTGTTTTAGGCAAAATGATCTATATCTATGAAAAGTTGATAAAAAGAATTCTAGGAAAATATTTAGGCATCACATACTCTGAGATTTCATAGGTTATCTTTTCACTTTGATAGAGTTCCCTAACATGAATGAAAAATTTCTGTAATTTTACATAAGGTGAACAGCAACTGGTTGAAATAAGAATGTGTATCAAACCCATTCACATGCTATCTGTCATTATAACATTTAGCCAATATCTGTAATTGCTGAACATACCCACTTGAAACATATCCGAATTCTTTACAACAAAACAGAATCGATAAACACCTAGAAGGATTTTGTCATCTGCTTATTTTTAGAAATTGACAATATTAAATGATTTTGTTCACACTTCATTCCCATAGTTGTTATTATTGATAACAGGGCTAAGTTGGACCCTCCCAGTGCCTAGAATTCTACCGTACTTCTGAGTTTCATATTCATTATTTTAGGCAGTCAGGATCTTCTTAGCAACTAGAGTCACTAAGTGATGAATGTCTGCATAATTAAATCTTTTAAGATGGTTTAAAGAAGGAAGTAGCTAGTTGACTATGAAAATTAAGTACTATATTCAATTTTTAAACATCTTACACATTTTTCATTGATTCATTCAAAATAAGTTTAATACCTTGTATGATCCAGGCATTGATCTAGACTAAGAGATACAAAATTGAATAAAAGGATTCAACCCGCAAGGGACTTAGATATTCTAGTTGGAAGGTCAGAAAAGTGCAAAGTGAAAATAAGGGGAAAAAGACAGGCATTCCTTAGTTAGATGGCAGTGTATTCCAAAATGTCTTTCCAATTAGCTGACTGATACTTGCATTCCATCTTGAAGGAAAAGTGAGGGCTCCAGTAGTCATGCCAAAGAAGACATATTTCCAGAGAGATATGCAAGTCCAGCATGACCTGGGAAATCTCAGTCAAGACAAAACACTGATGGAGGAGAACAAAATTCATCCTTAGCCAGACAGTAGTACATAGCAAGTAAACTGTACCTTCAGAAATTTGAAAGGCTGATTTTTGAACCAAGTCTTCCTTACTATACAGTGAGTAAAAAAACCCAAGAATATTTTGGTTAACCCCAAAGATGTTGTAAGTTTTAATTAGTTTCATAATATAGTTTCAAAGAAGATTTAGTTAAGTTAATGGTAAGGAGATAAACTCTAGGCATAAAACCATAATAAGTAATTAAAACAAATATTTTATGTTTATAATACAGGCAATACACCTTAATATATTAACTGATTAAATCCTCCCAGTAATCTTTTGGAATATATATTCACATTGCCAATTTACAGAAGAGGAAACAGGGGCCCAAAAATTTAATGGAGGTATGCTAGACTCTTGAGGGGTATATTTCTGACCCTTTAAGGGTGGACCTATCAGAGAGGGACAGCTAAGCCTTCACCTGGGACTTTGCATCAAAATAGAGAGAGAGAATAGGATTCTTGTAGGCTCTAAATCTCATTCAGTGTAGTAATTTCATCTGTTTTATCAAGCATGGGCCATGCAGTGATGCCTAACTGTTAAGATCTGCATTAGAATTACCTGTACCTCTTCCTAAGATCCTGTGTTTTACTGGGTGGCCTTCAATATGCTTCTTATAGAGGTGGATAATCTTGAGGGTTTAGAAATTCACAAACCAGGTTTGGAAACATGCATTGGTATTTTCAGTCCATGTCCATCACTTGCCTTAAAGTACAACTTCAGGAAATGCCATCTAACACCAATGGTGATACACACACAGCATTGTGTAGATTATGAACATAAAATAATTTCCCATACTACTCAGTTATAATGGATTTACAAATACTTGTTGTTTTCCCCAGGGCCTGTTTGATTTTGCCTATGTATATTGTGTCCTTGGTACTCTAATCTAGATTGGACATAACATTAAAAATAAAACAATCTCATAGGGAGAAAGTTGAATTATTGAGCCATAATTTCAAATTGAGTTTCTGGTGAGCACACAAACCATTTGAGCTTTGCACTCGTGTTTTCTGTTGTCATCAGTGGCTCTGTGAGGAATTACAGCATCTCATAATTCAGACTTGTTTATTCCAGGATTAACAGCATAGAAAGTGAACATCTTTTTATGCTTAAAATATATGGCCGCATATTAAAAGTGTTGGAGATGATGTTTGGCCTTGTATCTAGGTAAAAATAAAAATGGCCATTAGGTGGATTTTATTCTTTCTAAAATATTGATTGTGTGACAGCTGTGTACACAGCACAACTAGATACCATGGGAACAGAAAGCTAGTGCAAGAGAACTACCGTCCAGCAGAGGGGGGAAAAAAGCATATGTGAGTGCCTATATAAACACTTATTTTTTTTTTAAAGATTTTATTTATTCATTTGACACAGAGAGAGAGATTACAAGTAGGCAGAGAGGCAGACAGAGAGAGAGGAGGAAGCAGGCTCCCTGCCGAGCAGAGAGCCCGATGCGGGCCTCGATCCCAGGACCCTGGGATCATGACCTGAGCCGAAGGCAGCGGCTTTAACCCACTGAGCCACCCAGGCACCCTAAACACTTATTTTTAAAAATAAGAGTAGTTATAAAGTGACCTATCAACAAATTATAAACATTTCATTAAAATGGAATGATCGTTGAAATGATGAAAATGGAGTTACCAAAGTGAGAGAGGTGAGAGAGATGGGTATTGTCAGAGAAGAGATTTGAAAGAAACAATCTTAATCCAAGGCATTTTTTTTAATTGAAAATTCTCAGTAGCAAGCAGAAATCTGCCTTAGCTACCAGAGTTTATGATAAGAATATTTTAAGAGGATACCTGGGGATCTCATGGAATCCAAGAACAGGAATATAGCTTGCCTCAGGTAGGACAGAACTAGGAACCAGAATGACCACAGGAAACACTCTTCCCACATCCCCTGGTTCTTCACTTTCTCTGTGACTGCATGTGCTCTCATTATTTCTTCCTGCTAAACACAGGCCACTTCCTGTAGGAACCCAGGGGATGGGATGCCTGAGTCTGAAACTCAGCTTCATGCTTATTCACTCTCTTATCCTGGGCAGATTATATTTAATCATTATTGCTTCCTCTCTCTCATCCATTAGATGGGGACCATAATAAAAGTGCCCACTTCATATGCTTGTTATGAGCATAAAATGAATATGCACCATTATTCTTTATTCTCTGGTATTTTCCACACCAAGACTTTTTTGGAAGATGCGTTTTATGAGTTATTATGCAAAATGCGTTGTTATGGGAACAAATTAGTGTAGAAGACAATGGGTTAGAACCACTTCAGTAGGCATCTTGACTACAAGATTACTCAGAACCTAATCTGGGACCATGGTGAGGCGACTGAGGTAATTGGCTCTGGAGCAAAATTCTAACAGACACCAAAAAGCTCAGTAATTGAGAGAAATATTTTAATGTAATTTAAAAAATTGGCAAACTAGAGCCCACAGGCTGGCTGGCTGTTTTTACAGATGAAATTTTATTGGAACCAGGTTGAGATGAGGAAGGAAAGGCCATGAAATGCAATATTGAATTCCGACTTCATTTGAAATTTTGATATTATATTCATCATGGGTTCCCTTCATTAAATTTTATTTTTAATTAATATCACGTTAAATATTTTTAACCCTTATTACTGAAATTTTGGGTACCCATTAAAGTTTTCAGCCCAAAATGGAGGCCTCACTCTCCTCGCCCTGGTCCTGTCCCTGAAATGTTCATTATGAATTAGCAAAGCTGTAGCATTTTACTAATTGGAATAATCACAGAATTCTTTTCTATGTAAAGCATGTATGAATATTGTTTGGAAAAAGAGATCCAGGTAACAATCTGGAATTGCCAAAGGCAAACTAGTTTGCCTTTGAAAGAAGAGGCAAAAGGATTTCAGTAAAACGTGGCTGATCTAGGATTTTAAGTCCAGTAACTTATACCCTGAAACACTCAGAATTAGTTTGGCAGCCAAGGCAGAGTTACAAATGGGCTGCCTGCAAGCAGTACAAATGGTCTTATTCTGAATTAGAACTCATTCCCAACCACCTTTTCAAGTAGAGGGTGAGGCTTGAGCCTGATTTATCATGTAAGTGAAAAGGGAAAACGAATTCTAACTGGATTCAGAAGAAATGTCTGTAGGGCCAAATTCTGTGGTCATTTGGGACCCCAGAGCAATAAGGCTGACTAATTCAGTCTGTGGAAACATTCAGACAGAATTTAAGCAAATAAACAGAATTTCAAAAAAAATACTTTTTCCTTATCCCAGCTTCCAATAACACATCCCCCATTTCTTTATCTGAACCACAGGAGGACTTAACCACACATTTTTTAGGACTCATCAAAATTTATCTTATTTTATAACTGTCAGAAGACCTGAGTTTGAGTCCTGACTATGTTTTCAGAAGCTATGCCTCCTAGGGAAAGTCTGTAGCTTAGATTTCTCAAATACAAAATGTAATTGTATGTTGGTATTTCATTATGCCGACTGGAAACTGGACATAATCTCTTGTTTCAGAAGGAAAGGCAAGGTGCTATATTAAACTCCTAAACTATCTGCAGGTAATACACAATTCAAACCTCAACTTTCTTGAATGACTCTGTAAATCAGAAATTATATTACTCAAGACCGATTATAATACTAGTACTAATAGTTAAGATGTATTCAGCACTTTGGTGGCTGGGAGTACTGTGAGTACTATACACTTCTGAACTCATTTTTCCTCTCCAATGATCAATGAAGGTAATGCTATTGTGACCCTAGTGTTAAAGTTGATAAAACTGTGCCTGACTACAGAAAAAAGCAGAAGGATAATCTAGTTGTTTCACTGGAATGCAATTTTACTTTGATGTCATTTTCTTATCGTAAGAAAAGACTTTTTCTATCATTATAACAAATTCCAAGTCACATACCCCCCTATCTTGTAGCTGAGCCTTCTGGAGGGTCCCTTAATGGTGTGGAAAAGCCAGAATCAAGCCTTTTTGTCTCCCAAAATGTATAGGAGATTTTATTTCCCTGATGTCACCCACTAGCATTTTCTCTAAGCATACAGTAGACATACTTTGGCTACATTTCCTTGCAATTGTTTTACCTATATTACCAGAATAATCCCCATCCCATGAAAACACTAAGATTCATTTTGTTGTCCTAAGCCCCTTCTTCACTAGTTTGGTTACAGAAATAGTAGATGCCTGTAACCACCCATGCCTTCAAGATCATTATGTGATATGGTATTAGCCTTGAAATGTCTGGATCCACCCTAATCATGGGTGCAGGAGTTTATGGTGAGTTTCTGCAGTGGTGAGGTCTGCAGCAGAAAGAAGTGAGAGGGACTGAGCATATATACCCTTCTTTCTCTGCTCCCTTACCCTCCCTTATAAGGAATGAATATAACTGCAACAGACATTTGATTAGCACAATCTACTAAAGCATTCTTATCCATAGAAATGAATCTGTGCATGTATTATGTATAAGCAAATGGATATGTAAAGATAAGTGTGCACCCACACATACACACAGATATATATCATGTGTAATTTGAAAAAGCTCTGCAGGCAACTCTGGCTTGGACCACATTGAGAAGCACTGAGGCAAAGAGAATCAGTATGCCTGGCAGCTGCAGTGTTTGTGTGTGAGTTCGCCTGTTGGCTCATTCTGTGCATATGGTGTTATTGTCAAGGACTGCTAATTGCTGGTTTCTAACGATGGACTATATGTTTCAAATAACCCTAAAGCATCTCCCTTACAAAGCAATCTTCCTGCATCAAGACCTTTAGATCTACATACACTAAGCAAAACCTCCAAATGAAGATACTCTTTTTCCATATTCAAACCTTTCAGGGTGATTTCTGTTAGGAACCACAATAAAAATTAAGTAGCAGTGTAAGTAAGCCTTACTGAGTCCCCATTATGACCCTAGGGGAAGGCAAATAAATAAAATGACAAATAAAAAATGACATTTACAGTTCACAAAATAAAGTTCCAAATAAACAAGAAATAGATGGACTCGGAAATTGCTGAACATGTTTTCAAAGGCAGAAACTCTCAGTGTTGTCAGCTAGATGTGCTCTGTGGCCTCCCTGAACTTTCCATAAAAATATTAAGGAATTATGTTACTTGCAAATTATTAAAGAGGGGAAATAGTGTACATTGTAGCAATAACATATTAAGTATCTCTTATAAATAAAACAAAAGTTCAAATTTTAATTAGGAAAGGTTAATACAAAACATGTTACCAAAAAAGAAAAGCTATCTTTTCCCATGATTTTTGTACAAGAAGGAGATATAAGAATGCTGGATTTGAAGAGTCTGTAAGGGAGATCTATGAACATGTAACCTTCTTGGGTACTTCCTTTACAATATTTTCACTCCATCTTAAACTGTCTTTACAAATTGCATTATCCTTTCTCATTTCCCTTAAAGTATGTCCACACCTTGTTTTGACGTGTTTTTGCCAATTTCATCCTCCAAATAAAGTTCTTCTACCTTTATTTTTTTTGGGGGGGGGTGACTAAATACATCCATACTTTTATCTCCTTCCATGGTAGGTTCTACCAGATTCGTGAGTTTTCTTTTGGGTTATCATTTCTTCTGCATTACGCTTAATCCCCCAGATACTGTCCCTGTCATATAATTTTGGTTTTAGGGAACAGAGACTTGATCAAAGAACCTCAAGAAACTTGGGAGGCTTTCAGATAAGGTCCATATATGGGATCTCAAAATTGCCTCAGCATTCAGTCTTACGAAGGGCAGAATTGTAGGCAGCTCTAAGGTGCAGCCATGACTCTGCTTCTGCCACAGGAATATTGCATGTTTATGCTTCACCAGATATTTACTCAATTTTTACTTTCTTCTCTTTTTCTCCTTTTACTCTAATCTTTTTAGGACTTCTTCCACTGCCTATTATTCTCTAAAATGACAGCCCCAAGACCAGCATCAACAAGACCTTCCAGTTATGGCAGCCAAGTTTCTAGTCAGCTTTGCTCTAGGTTTCTCAGATACTCTCTATGAAAGGGGTAAGAGACAGCAGTTTTCCAATCAACTGTACCATGGAAGCAGGTTACGTAGAAGGCTGCCTAGTCAGAAAGGTAATGGATGGACATGGACAAGAATATACCCTTTTATTTGCTTAGCACACAGGCAAACTTCCAAATCCCTCCTAATTTAATCAGAACCCCATTATTATGCAAAGCTATAGCTCCTTGGTTCATCACCATAAACTATTCTTTTCTGCATGCCTTCCTGCTTTCTCTCAAAAAAAGTTTAGTTGTCACAGAGGCATGGTTTCATGCTATTTCAGCAGGTTACAAATGGAAATGGGGAGAGCTATATTTTTGTCTACTTTATGAACAAATATTTTTTTTATTTGAAACACAATTCATATATAAAAAAAAAAAGACGGTTGGTGAAAAAGAGAACAGGTTCTCTGTGTATGTATACATGGAAGGATTCCCCCAAGATGTTTGTAAGAGTATGTCTCCTCAGTCCTACCAAAATAGGGCTTCGACCCCACAAAACCAGTGTGCTGGCTCCCCATGTCCCTTCCATTTGTGGGTCACTAGGATACAGAGCACTATTAAGGGTGAAAGCTTCATCTGAGGAGGAAGGAAGTAGTCTCAAGTATAATCAAATGCCATCTTAACTCATATTTCATGAGTGTATACTAAAACCCAGAAAAAGTTTGGTGGCTGGTTCTAGCCCTGAAGCTGGTGAACAGCAAGATACTAAGGAACCTCAGAGTATCCAGGAGGAGATCATACATCTAGAAAAAAAAACAACATTAGTTGGAAATAGTTAATGCCACCAGGGCTGGAACTTACAATGTCATGGGGGCAGGACATATGTAAGGATAAGGATTTCCGTATTTATTTATTTTTGGATTGTTGAAAAAGTATTTGCCCATAGTACAGATAATTGTATATTTCCTTAGAAATTTAAAAGACTGTATGAAGTGAGGCCACATTTTTGGATCAGCATAATGGAGGTGCCCAGCAGAACACCTTTGGGACAGGATAATGAACACTGGACTTGAAATCAGGTTAGAAAATGTGCATTTCAGAGCAAATTTCAACAGTGTACAGTGTGAGATACCAGCTAAGCAGAACGGCCAACGATCTGTAATACAGTCGTTCGGGTTTAAAGAGGTCACCTAAATGACACAGGGTGAGCAAGAGCTGTAGGCAGTCCATGAGCATTTTTGGTTCAATTTGAGATGTTAACTGAATGATGACTATTGGCATGACGTTAATAGCATTAGGGTTTTACAAATGGGTAAGGCATGCTGCTCCCCCTCAGAATGGCTGCGTGTTGTGCATTGTAGATATTTTAATTATCTATTGTTGTATATCTAGCCATCCCAGCTTTTAGTGGGGCTTTAAAAAGCAATTACCATTTGTTGGCTCCCAAGTCCCACAATTTATGCCAGGCTTACTGGGGATGCGTCCTCTCTGTAGAGATTGAGTTGACTGGGGTTACTTATGCAGCTGCATTTAGCTGGAAGCTTGGCTGAGTCTGGACCATCTGAGATGGTTCACTCACATGTCAGGTGTCTCAGGTGGAGTGGATGGTACTATTTCTCTCTCTCTCTTCATGTCCATAATAACTCGCCAAGTTAACATGGTAGCTCGATCCCAAGAACATAAAAGTCAAAGTTCCTAACCTATGCCTAGAAGTCTCACAACAGTACTATAGCCACTTCCTATTATTGGTCAGTTCAAGTCCTGGGGCCAGCTAACACTTAAGGGGAGGGGAAGTAGACCTCACCACTTGACAGAAGAAAAAGCCAGGCATTCAAAGGTGAGAAGTGTTAGGAACTACTTTTACAATCTGTCGTGGTATGTAGGAGAGCTATATAACCAAGGATGCATGACACAAAACAGAAAAGAAAAGAAAAACCACAAGTACCTCATGTTTATTGAGCATCTATTTTTTGTCCAGATACAAGAACTATATCTATATCTTACTAAATCCTAGGAAATAAAATGATTTCTGACAAGTAAACATATCTTTGTAGATGAAATCATGTTTATTATGGAAATAAAAAAGATTAATAAGTATAATTAGAGGAGAAAAGGCAAAGTTTATTCCAAGTCAAGAAAACAGCAGGAAAATGGCAAATTGAGTTAAGGAAGAAGTCTAGATGATAGAGGGAGGGGTGTGTGTATGTGTGTGTGTGCGTGTGCGTGTGTGTGTGTGTGTGTGTGTGTGTGAGTCTGTGCATGAGTATTTAAAGAGTGAATCATAAAGCTGAAATACATGGCATAGATTTAGTCCTGGAAGATGTGGCTAGAAAGACCTTATGTAAGCCAATGGTAAAATGTGTTAACTATTGAGAACATTACAGCCAGCAGGGCAACATGATCTATGATTTGGCCATAAGGGATATTTCTCAGATTTTCTAATTTTCTCAGGGTTGAGCCCATGTTAGCCTTTTTATCATTGTACATTACCTAGGTTTCATTTAATTTACTAAGTTAAAAAAAAAGTAGATCCAAATTGAAGTCCATGTCCTCGAGTGTATTTTGTGACACAACAGGTACCAGCAGTTGTGTAGAAGAGACCCTATTCTATCTTTATCAAAGCCTTTGCCCTTTATGACCCACTTATCTCTGGTAAGAGCTCTGATGGTGAAGATTCAGACCGGACTGTGCTGTCATACTGCAGGCACTGAATGATTATTTGCTGACGGACTGATAAGTTATCTCCTTTCTGAGTCAGCATCCCCTCCTTACTGCCTGTATATCCTCTGCCAAATGAGATTACTTGAGGAATCCATAATTGACCCTCTCATTCCCAAGGAAGAATCTTAGGGTGTCTAAATGCCTCTTGTCAGTGCTTGCCAGGGCACAAAGCTCTATTAGCATCATGTTCAGACTGCCACCCTTCAGATTCACAATTCAGAAACACTCCTGCAACACCCTGGATGCCTTGGTGGATGGACGCCATTCTGGAAATCATGTATCCCTTGGAGATATGAATAATTGGCAAGTCTGGACGGTAGTGTGCACTCATCAGACATTAGAATGTTGCCAGTAATCAAACTTATTCTCATGTCAGCCGCTTTTTAACATCACTCTTTTCCATCTTACAACAAGATACTTTCTGGGCTGCACTGAAATAACGAAATAGCAACATGCATGAAAAGGTGAGATGAGGCATTCCGGATCTAGTAGGGACAATTTATGAACACACTTTGGAAACAAGAGATTTTACTGGAAAGTTCTGAGGCAAGGGTGCATCCATGTAGATAGAGATTTATACTAGATTTAAATATTTTTTCTTTTAATTTTCCTACCTAAATAGCTAACCTCAAGAGCAATTTTGAAAATGGTATTTTTAGTCCATAGCTACTGACCTTCTCTGAAGGGTTCTCAGATCATCCTTTCACAGATAAAATGTAATAATATTAGGCTTTAGTCTGTTAATTTGATTTTGTGGCATATAAGCCTCCAGCTTAAATGAATTTATTTTAAAGGAATCAGCCATGTTTTTAAAATGGAAATATGTAACAATACTTGGGGAAATTGGAGAACATTATCTTGGTGTGAAACCACAGTGCTGCTTTTCTTGCTTAGTATTTTTATAAAGCTCTGTGTAGGTTTGGAGAAGAGGAGTAGAGAAGGGAATATAAAATCTGAAAGGTGAAGTTTATTAGTGGTTAGACTTCATCTCCCTGCATGAATATTCATGTGTTCATTTCAAAAGTTTGTATTGAATTTCTAAGAAGCTTAAATTTAACTACTGTATTAAATAGGATGCATCAGCTACAAGTTACAGAAAAATCTAACTCATGTGTTAAACAGTAGGAAATACATTATCTCTTATAACATTGTCTTGAACAGGCGGTTTGAGGGTTGGTTAATTCTGTGGCTCAGTCAAATCAGTTATCCATGCCAACTTGTCTATGATTCCCTTGACTTTCACCTCATGCCCTCAAGGTAGCTGCCAGAACCCCAAGCATCACATTATCATACAATAATATTTAAAGGCAGGATGTAGCATGACTCTCTTTATATCCTGAGATGTCCGTCTGATAGAATTCCCAGGCAACTCATCTGTCAGTGTTTTATCTGCTGCCCAGTCACTAGCAAAATACATGGTATTACTGTGATTAGCTTACCCTAATCAACATTTACCCAGCTGGCACTGAGGAGAGGCTTATGAAACTTATTATATATCCAATTCCTGAAAACCATTAGTGTAATGATAGCAAGAAAGAGGGAAGGAATGGCCATTGCACAGATCACAACCAAGAGTGCCCACTACAGATAGTTTCCCTTCTGCAGTGATGGTTGGGTAGCAGTTAAATTTTGCTGCAACAAACCACTTCAAAACATAGTGGCTTAGACAACACCATCTATTTTACTCCTAAGTCTGTGAATCAGCCATTTTGGGCAAGGCTCAGAAGCGTAGTTTTTCTGCTGGTCTCAACTGTTCTCACACATGCATCTGCAGGAAGCTGCTAGTTAAGCTAGGAGCTGTTTGGTCTAGGAGAGGTACTATTCTAGGGGAGGTTCTTAGCTCTAACAGCTTTGCTCTATTCCATATGTTCTTTTATCTTCCAGAAGGCTAGCCTGGACTTGTTCACATAGTAGTGGAAAGGTTTCCCAGAACCACAAAAAGGCAGTCTCAAATGTACAAGTGCTTTTCTGAGTGTCTGTTCACATCATGTTTATTAATGTCTCATTGTCCAAAGAAAGTCACAAAGCCAGTTCTGATTAAAGGGGTGCAACATTGTCTCCACTTCTTAATGAAAAGATGTATGGTGTTACATTGCAAAGATGTGGATGCAGAACAGGAAGAATGTATGGCCATTTTTACAATCTGCCACTCTGGTTACCTAGAAGTTGCTATGCTGAACTGCTTTCCAAATTTCTAACAATACATAAACAAAGGCAAAAATCAGAAGAATAACAACTGTTACACATTCACTGCTTTTTATATACCGTATATTATTCTAAATGTCTCACACATTGAATTAATGATTACACTCTTACAAAACTTGAAGTCCACAGTGGAAAGTAAATGATATAGTGGAAAGAATACAGAATACAGGTCATAAACGTTTACGTTTGATTCTGGCATTTTCCTTTTACTAGCAATATGTATGTGACTTTGGGAAATATAGTTGGTCTCTCTCTGCATTTGTTTTCTAATCTGTAAAATAGGAAGTGTGAGCTTGAGTGCTCTAAGAAAGAGACATCAAGACAGGGATGTATTGGGGAAAACACATGTGAAGGATAAAGGGATGGAGCCAAAGTAGGCAGAACTTGAGACTGCAAAACAGGTATGGCACTTGTGAAAGGGGAAAAGGAAAGGAATTGAATATGAGGAATCTTAGACCACAGCTCAGTACTAAAAAAGTCTTATGGCTATTAAAGAATCCTGGAGCCAGGGCGCCTGGGTGGCTCAGTGGGTTAAAGCCACTGCCTTCGGCTCAGGTCATGATCCCAGGGTCCTGGGATCGAGGCCCACATCGGGCTCTCTGCTCAGCAGGGAGCCTGCTTCCTCCTCTCTCCTCTCTCTCTGCCTGCCTCTCTGCCTGCTTGTAATCTCTCTCTCTGTGTCAAATGAATAAAAAAAAAAATCCTGGAGCCAAATTTATCCACTGGAAGAATTAGATGACGGAAAAGGCCAAATTCTCGTGCCCGCCTGGGCTTAGTCTTCGTATAGGAGCAAGCTGCCCAGGGAAAGCATGGCCTGGTGTGAACACTGGGGCACATTCAAGAAGGTGGCATCTAGAAGCTTTCAATCAGCAGTGCTCCCTGAAACTGGTTCTGTTGAGGAATAGGCTAAACAGTGCACTTGCACAGCTGCCACGGAGTATCACAGAGTATCCTAACCTTGTAGGACTGTTGCATTAAAGGAGATAACATGTAAACAGTCTGCCATATTGTCTGGAACATAAAAGAAACTATATAATGATACTTTCCTTCCAAGCGCTGGAAGTATAAATGGACTCACATTTCAGTCCTCTTACCCAAAATTCAAGTCCAATGGTGAATGCAAAGTAAGTGTTTAATAAAATACTACCAAACACTCATCAATTGTAGTGAGCATGCATTATATGGATTATCAAGGCGAACCACATGTTCAGAGACAGTTTTCACTCTAGTTTCTGTGACCCCTATTCCTCAAATTATGGCAGTACAGCCAAAGCAGCCATATTATAAATTATAAGCTATATTATAAATCTCCACCATATTGAATACAGTCTGTTGACTTGGATTAGGTAGCTAACCCCAGAAAAAATCATGAAATCTCTTACATGGGAGCTAGAAGATGGAAAGAGTCAATCCAGTTATTCTCCAGGTAGTTTGCCCAATAGTAGGAAAACTCAGAATATCATAGAAACTAAATTTCTAACATGTGCTTCAGTTATGTTAGAGACTAACTAGGAAACAGAGAATGTCAATATGTTACCAGGAAGAAAAATGAGGTAGATTTAAGAGAAGGAGCAGATACAAAAGACAGGATGAATATGAATGTCCTTTCAGTATCTGAATCCTTTATTTCAGTTCATTTCTACATTTCTGATGCGTTCTTGTCATTATATGTCTTTATGTGACACATAAAATGAATACCATATTTCCCTTATTTTCTTTACACCGGCTCAAGTAAGCTTTGTCATATGTAACTAAAAGTGTGCCAACTGATATACCAACATATGTATATGTATAGTCTGGTTGCAACTAAGCACCAGATAGTTTCTTCCTTTAATATGTTATTTGGAAGTTATAACAAAAATAAGATATAATAAACATGGAAAGAGGCCATCTCTGTAGTTAGTAATCCTGCTTTGGAACAAATGAAAACTTCCTACACATGAGTCCTTGGTGGCATCAAATTTAGAATGAGAATATTAAATATACAAATTGAAAGCATATTAAAAAATATATTTAAACTATAAGAAAACAAATTGCTTGAAAAAAGCTTACCAGCATGTGATTATGAAAATGAATATAGGGATTTTAAACATTGGGGATTACTAAATAAAGAAAAGCAGTTCAATGGACTGCTTAGTGGTAAGAATTCTTCAATATTAAAAGATATTCATGAGGTGCTAGTAAAAATTATTTAGTTGCAAGCATTTAAATAGATGTTGACTGATTTTTCTCCTGTGGTTATATAAAATGGATTGTACTATGGATGGGAGATTGAGCCAGATTATGTTAAATCCATAAATTCTCTGATTCAAAAAGACCACCATAAACAATACAGTGTATGGGATATGAGAAAAACTGTACAAATTCCAATAAATATATAAGAAAATGTTTAGCCTCATTAGAATCAGAGAAGTGGAAGCAAAGCATTAATGAGAAGAATATTAAATAATCATACAGCGTTAAATTTTGGCAAGAATAGAAAGAAACAGGAAATCTTACTCTCCACTGGTGGAATATAAATTAATTCCTATCAATTTTCTTATGTTAAGAAATAAGATTGTAACATAGGAAAATTAATAATGCATACATACTCCAATCCAATAATTTTAATTCTAAGTTTTTAAACTAAAAATTACTCTTGCACATGTGCACACTATGACAGATACACAGTGTTCATTGAAGCACATTTCATAATAGCAAGAAAAAAGGAAACCATATAAATAACCATCAATAAAAGAATAAATTAAAAAAAGAATAAATAAATAAGATGTAATATACTCATAAGACTGAGTCGTATAGATCAGTTTAAAATAATGAAGTAGATCTATATACAAATGGCTAGATACCAAAAGCATAATACTAAATCATGTAAGCTAAGGTAGGATTCATATAGTATGAAATCATGTCTGTTAATCTGGATTCTCGAAGAAGCAGTCACAAGAGAAGACAGAACATTCAAGGAAGTATGCTAGAAAAGACTGGGAGAGCCAAGAGACTGTCAAGCTAGTCAGACATTGAGTGAAGGACAGAGAAAGAAGCTTGTGTGAAAAAGACCTATACTGCCTTACTGTCTAAGGAAGGTTCAACAAAGCCAACAGGGAGTCCTTGAGCCAAAGTCAATGACATGTGTCTCAGACCAGGTCAGCTTTGTATTCCTTAAGCACTCAGTCATTGACGGGGAGCAGCCTATGGAAGATGTGGCCTCAGCACAAACACTACCATAGATTTCAAAGTGTAGCAGTTGGGAATCTCCCTGCAGAAGGAGGTCTGTGAGACACATTCTTACAACTGCCATGCCATAATCAAAACAATCAAACACCAACTATACCAAATATTGTTTGTGGAGAAATTTATGTATGTGAAACATTTTTTAGTGAAATATTTTTTTAATAAACAGGAAGGATACACACCAAAATCATAATAGTGGATTCCTTCCAAAAACAGAGGAAATGGTAATAATAAATAAAAGAGAATCCAACTAGAACCGTAATGTTTCACTATTTTTATTTAAAAACAAAATAAAGAGGACAAACTTTTATCTATCACTAGTCAATTCTGACTAGTATATATAAGGTTTTCTTATTTTATTTTGATTTTGGTTCTTTTTTTATTTATACAAATTTTATTGTATTTCATTTGGTATTTGAATGAGAATAAATAAATATTGAATAAGAATAAATATCTACAACACAAATGAGCCAATTCTAACCAGCTACCATTTTACACTATTTTATAATGTGGACTGGGATGATGGGATTAAATTGAGATTTCTAAGATGAGATTTCTCATCTCAGTGAAGCATGTCTTTTCTTCTGACATAAAGGCAATACAAAAATACTAGCCTCGTAGGTTTTGTCCCAGGAAACCAAATCCAAGCTTTAATATACAATATGTAAATGTTTTTTCTGTATGAGAAGGTTTATAATATTTCCCCATCTCATTGAGGCTCCTCTATATCCCTGCCTTTTCCATCCCAAAGAAATAATTATCCTTCAAATGTACAAATCTTTGTTTTATGACCATTGATGGTAAAATTGCTAAAGAGAGTCTTCAAAAGTCAATCAGAGTTTTGGGGAATGAGAAATTTTGGGGAATGAGAAAATTGATTCCATAACTATTAACATAAGAGGCAGTTCTAAAGAAATCCTGAAGGTCTTAAATAGGCTAATTTAGTGCAACTGGTTTTTGTCATTTAGCAATAGAATTTTGAGAAATTAATCTCTTGGAGTTAAGTTCTTGTGGACTGGAGTCTACTCTAACCCAACTGCTTACATTTTCCCTGATACATAAAAAAGAAAAGGATATTGGAAAGCCTACAATTAAATCATTGCAAGAACACAGAAGACTTATATGCATTTCTGTTGGAGAAATCAGTATCAGTCCATGGAAACCCAGGTTCTGAAGATATGTTATAAAATAGTATATTTTATATGTTAATAATAAAATAGTACATCAGTGTCATTGTCTACTTAAAAGTTCAATCCTCCTCCCAAATATTTCCTCCTTAAAATAATTACATTCTTTTTTTTCTTTTTTTTCTTTTTTTTTTTTTTGCATTTTCACTCTTTTTCTGTACATCCTCCCTTTCCCTGTGAGTATGGCAATATCTTCATGTCAAGGGTCACTCCTGAATTGTTTAAGCCAATTATTGTAACCAAGTTCTGGCAATGATTGGTTCAAAAGTGAGCATGTGGCCTGATTCTGGACAATGAGGTAGGTGAGAAATTCCACTGCATGGCTCATGTATATTGTCTTTCCACAAACAGACAAACAAACAAAGAATGTAGCTTTTGCTGACTTTTTTTTTTTTCCAAAGATTTTATTTATTCATTTGACACAGAGAGAGAGAGATTACAAGTAGGCAGAGAGGCAGGCAGAGAGAGAGGAGAGAGGAGGAAGCAGGCTCCCCACTGAGCAGGGAGCCCGATGCGGGCCTCGATCCCAGGACCCTGGGATCATGACCTGAGCCGAAGGCAGCGGCTTTAACCCACTGAGCCACCCAGGCGCCCTTTTGCTGACTTTTGATAGTCTTCTCCCTCTAGGTAATTATCCCTAGAAATGGTGTGGTCATCTTGCCATCAACCTGAAGATGAAGTGAGAACAGGAAAGAGGACAGATTCAAAAAAAGTCCAAAGGAAAAAAAAGGAGCACCATGCCCAGAATTGCCCTACATATGTACTTGGGTAAGTATACAATTTTAAGATAATACATCCCTTTGTTGTTTATATCATTTGAGGGGTGGTTTTTCTATTATTTACAGCCAAAATATTCTGGAAAATAATATTAGAGATTTTTGTCTCTTAATTTCATTTTGTGTATTATTTTGTTTTAACCTGGTATGTGCTGTATTTTCCAGGATGAAATATCAAGATAATTCTAGATTTATCTCTGGCTTATTATAGAATATGTGAAAAAAATCTAGGTTTTAGCCTTTCCCTCATTTGCTCTTTGGTCATTTCACTGTTATTGATAATTTTTTCTGACATTGACTTTTAGAAAGAGTTGAAAATTAATGCAGACAGTTATGAAGTTTCTGTGCAATTCTAATAAATTTATATATGTGTGTGTAGAATTGTTTTGTTCACTGATGATTACAATTTAGTAAAACTGTTGGCTGAAAAGAGATTCAATCTTTCGTTATGCTACAGACATAGCCTTACCAAGCAGACAGTGCAGGCAGCCCAGACAGGGGATGCCCCTTGAGTGCCTATCCCTAATGGCCAGAGTAGATGGTGCTTCTGAGCTCCATGTGACATGTCCTACACCAAGAATCTACTTCAAGACTGGGAGAGGTAGTAGATTTGGCTAATCATAGAAAAAAACACAGAAAGTCAAGCAAAATGAAGAAAGAGAGGAGTATTTTTCAAATGAAAGAAGAAGGTAAAACATCAGGAAAAAATTTTACTGAGCATAGAAATAAACAATCTATGCTGATAAGAGTTCAAAGTAATGGTTATAAAGATGCTCAGTGAACTTGACAGAATAGTGAATGCACACAATGAGATCACCAAAACAGAGATAAATAAGAAAATTTCAAGTGGAAGTTATACAGCTAAAGAATACAATAACTGAACTGGAAAACACACAATAGATAAAACTCAACAAAGTGGACATAGAGTGGGTATAGAGGGAATAATACCCACATATAATAAAGGTCATCTGTACAAGACCACAGTTAACATCATACTCAGTGGTGAAGAACTGAAAGATTTTCTTCTAAGATCAGGATCAAGACAAGCATAACCAATCTTGACACTTTATTCAGCATAGTATTGAAAGTTCTAGCCGTAGTAATTAGATAAGAAAAAGAAAGAAAAGACATCTAAATCATCTGGGAAAGAGTAAAACTGTCACGGTTACAGATAACATGGTACTATATATAGAAAACCCAGAAGACTCTACCAAAAAATCTGGTAAACTAATAAATTAATTCAGCAAGTACGCAGGATACAAAATCATCACAGAGGAATCTGTGATGTTTCTATACAACAATAAGAAATTATCAATAAGAGAAACTAAGAAAAAAATCCCATTTAAAATTGCATCAAAAAGAATAAAAGACCTAGGAATAAATTTAACCAAGCAGGTGAAAGACCTGTACATGGAAAACTATAAGGCACTGATGAAATAAATTGAAAAGGACAAAAATAAGTGGGAAAATATTTTGTGCTCTTGGACTGTATTACTATTGTTAAAATGCCACACTACCCAAAGAAGTCTATAAATTTAAAATGCAATTCCTATTAAAATTCCAGTGGCATTTTTCACAGAACTAGAACAAATAGTTCTAAAATTTGTATGGAACCACAAAAGATCCTGAAGGCAAATCAGTATTGAGAAAGAAGAACAAAGCTGGAAATTTCATGCTCCCTGATTTCAAACTATACTACAAAGCTAAAAATATCCTCCAGTGGAACAGAATTGAGGGCCCAGAAATAAATCCACACACCTGTGGGCAATTAATTTACAACAAAAAAGCAAAGAATATACAATGGAGAAGGAATAGTCTCTTCAATAAATGGTGTTGGAAAAGCTGGACAGTCATATACAAAAGAAATAAACTGAATCAGTATCTTACACCCTATACAAAAATTAACTCAAATGGACCAATAACTTAAATTTAAGACCTGAAAGTGTAAAATTCCTAGAGGAAAACGTAAGTGGCTACCTCTTCGACATCAGTTTTAGCAATATTTTTGTGTATCTAACTCCAAAGGCCAGGAAAACAAAAACAAAAATAAATAAATGTGATTACATCAGAATAAAAAGCTACTGCACAGTATAAGAAACCATCATCAAAATGACCACCTTCTAAGTGGTATTAGATCTTTGCAAATCATATATCCACAAGGAATTAATATCCTAAATATATAAAGAGCTACAAAACTCAACAACAACGAAACAACCCAAATTTAAAAACAGGCAAGGATTTTGAATACATGTATTTCAAAAGAAGACATGCAGATGGCCAGAAGGCACATGAAAAGGTGTTCCACAACAGTAATTATTAAGGAAATGCAAACCAAGACCACAAGGAGATATCATTTCACACCAGTTAAAATGGCTGTTATCAAAAAGACAAGAAATAACAAGTGCTGGAGAAGATGTAGAATAAATAGAACACCTCTACATTGTTAGTGGGATATAGCCACTGTGGAAAACAGTATGGAGACTCCTCAAAATATTAAGAATAGAACTGCTATATAATCCAGGTATTCCACTTTTGGCTATTTATCCAAAGAATATGAAAACACTCATTCAAAAAGATATATCCATCCCTATGTTCATTGTAGCATTATTTATGATAGCCAAGATATGGAAATAACCTAAGTGTCCATCAATAGATGAATGAATAAAGAAGATGTGATACACACACACACACACACACACACACACACACACACACAATGGAACATTACTCAGCTAGAAAAGAGATGAAATGTCATTTGCAACAATATGGATGAACCTTGGAGTTATTATGCTAAGGGAATATGTCTTACGGGGAAAGACAAATACTGTATGATTTCACTCATACATATAAATCTAAAAAACAACACAAAACAGAAACTAGCTCTTAGATACAAAGAACACATTGGTGGTTACATGAGGGGAAGGGGAGTGGGGAGGGAGTAAATTGGGTGAAGGGGGTCACTTGTATGGTGATGGATGTTAACTAGACTTAGTAGTAATCGCTTTACCGTTCATATAGTTGGCCACAATATAGTTCATATAGATGGTTATAATGTTGTACAACTGAAAGTTATATAATGTTACATACAATTTTACCTTGATACAGAAGTAAATAAATAAAAAGGGTAGGGGTGTAAGAGAGGGACACAAATGGTTGGCAAAAGTCAGCTGTGTTTTACTCCAATGAAGAGTTGTTAGTGGCAGGAGTCTGTCAAGACAAATTAATCTAAACACTTGATGTCTCTTGAGCAAAGTGGCTCCCCTACAAGGCACTTCCTCTGGGAACTGTTGATGCATAAATCTATATCCCAATTCCAATTTCAGCATGTTCATCAATCTAACAGACCACATGCTCACTGTTTCCCTGACAAAGCATTTTATTTTATGTTACTTTAATGCGCAGTGCAGTTCTGCTGTCATGTAGAAATTACTATTCCTGGCTTTTCAATGAAGAACATTTCTTCAGTGAAGTTTCCATAAATGGGAAGATACTGAATGTAAGTGGTGTATTCTCTTCTGTGGTATTAATTAACTGAATGTAATTGAATAAAATCCATCAAACTGAGTAGCCAGTCAATAGAAACACAAGATTAAAAAAATATATCCAATTGTAATCCTCCATTAAGTATTTTTCACTGGACAATTTTATAAAATGTCCATATGTGATAGCTTTAAACATTAATATCTAATCTTTGTAATCTTTGTATTCATTAGAATTATTTTCTGACTCTCATAGCAACTAAATAGTGTTGACAACATATAATCTTATGATTTACATAGAAAAGACTTTTCCTAACTCCTATCAGTCACATTATACCATTCCTCCCCATCACCCAAATAGTATCTGGGGGTGTTCTTTAATATAATTAAAAATATAAATTTTATATAATTTATATTAAATATAAATTAAGACTGCAAAATTGTATTCATTAAAAATTGGGAGAAATATGACTAAAATGTGTTGTGAAATATAGTTCACCATTAATGTATATTTAAAATATTTTAGTTGAATTAAAAGCAGACGTTTAAAAATTTTATCTATTTGTTACCTTTTCTTAAGATTTTTATTTATTTGAGAGAGAGAGCATGTACAAGTGGCAGGGGAGGGTCGAGAGCAGAGGGAGAGGGAGAAGCGGACTCCCCCCTGACTGCTGAGAAGGGAGCCCACCAAGGCGGGGCTCAAAGCTGGGCTCTATTCCAAGACCTTGAGATCATGACCTGAGTCAGATGCAGACACTTACAAACTAAGCCACCCAGGTGCCCTCAAAAGCAGATATTTTAAATAGCCTCCAAAACACTAATACCATAATAGCAGTAAAATGGTTCTTTCTTTATATTCTGTTTGATCCTACTTCCATTTTTGAATGTTACAAATATCAGTAGGTTATTTCTATCTTAAAATTTATAGTTCATTGTACCTATACTTAGTAGAAGATGCTGATGTAAATTAGGATATGCAATGGTCTATAAAAACATCTGATTTCCAAATTGGACTGATATAGTTCACAGGCCAGTGAGGGTTCTAATTCCCAGCACCAGAGAAGGCTGACCTGACAGACCTGTAATTATTAGTAAACATGATTTGAGTAACTTTCCTATATCCAAAGTAGCTTTGCAATGATTATTATATTTGGAAAGTGATTACTAGCTGATCTGCTTTCATATTTGCATTATTTTGCATATTTGTTTTATCATAAGCTCATTTTGTAAACATTGGTAGGACTAAGGATATTTATATGGATTTGTATGTCATTCCTTGCAAAAAATTAGTTTATACCCGATGGCAAGACTCTTACCCTCTAACTTTCTTCACACATTCATAAATGAGGTTCTAACTAAGCGAAGTAAAAAAAAATTATCTAGAGATGGGAATAGTTTATTATACAGCTAGCATATACCTGTGTGCAGACATGTACTTGCCTCATACCTTCTCTTTCAATCAAACTAAGAGGAAATCCCAGGGTAACATTAAAACATTCCGATAATTTACCATTACAGTCTCTTCATGTATTTTGGGAAAAGTCATATATGTTAGCCCTGTATTTGAATAAATACCAGAGTATTAGATATAGATCTGTACTATACAACTGAGCGTGGGGGGCTCAGTTGTTAAGCATCTGCCTTTGGCTCAGGTCATGATCCCAGGGTCCTGGGATCGACCCCTGCATCAGGCTCCCTATTCAGTGGGAAGCCTGCTTCTCTCCCTCTCCCTCTGCCCCTGCTTGTGTTCTCTCTCTCTCTCTGTCAAATAAATAAAACCTTAAAAATATATATATATATAGGTCTATACTGATCAATGTGATAGCTACAAACCATATTTATATTATACTTATATTATTTATAAATTTATATTAATTTAATTTAAATGAAAATAGCTCCTTAGTTGTCTTAGGCATATTTAAACTGTTCCATAATGTTAATTAATTAAATTTAAATAAAAAATAATATTTATTTATTTTAAAAATGAAGTGTTCAGAATATATAAAGCAGTCATACAAATCAATAAGGTAAAAGCAACCCAATAGGAAAAAAAATGGCCTACAGTGAATATTCCCATCCTCACAGAATGTTCTATCAGATAACTCTAATATAGAGAGATCACACCTTACATTTTTAAATAATTTCCAAAGGAATCTAGCCACATCTTTTTGGTGTTTAGTGATTATTATTATTATTATTATTATTATTATTTACAAGAAGTTTATTTTGTGTTTCGTTCCCACTACAAAAGTAGCTTCCCTCATTTCTGCAAGCCAGCAGATACAGGCATCATTGCCAAAGGGATATCCTAGGAACATAATGATGAAAAAAAAGTCAAAACAGTGTATCAAATGATGCCAGTGTTACTAGAAATAAAGGTGATCTTCAAGATAAGTAGAAAGTAGCCATAGGTAGACCCTTCTGCTCCCATCTCCTGTGTTTAGTGAATGTTTCGAATAAGCCACTACCTGCTCTTTCTCTGACTACCCTTGAGTGCACTGGTACACTCTTGTTCCCCCATCCGGTTATGCGCTTACTAAGGGTTGGCTGCATTTGTCTCCCAAACCATGTATTCCAGTTCAATGTTAAGCCTTAAGTTTTATTTAAGTAGTTAGAAAATGAAGGAACATGTATGTTCTATAAAGTAAGTCAGAAAGGGTATCTTGCTCAATAGTTATTGTAAAATTAAGTATATAAATAGTTTTAAATAATTGGGGAAAATAATCGTGAAAACAAAGACCTTACAGAGTGAGGCAACTAATGGTGGAAGTCTTGGGTGATGCACCATGAGAATTTTTTTCATGAATTCATTCAGCAGAGAACTTCTGTCCGTAGACCCATACTCAATAAACAAAGAGCCTTGGCTGTGCATTAAATGAGGAATAAAAGAACTTTTATTTCTATACTAAAACTGGTCACGTGTGTATCGACTGTATGATCCCACGTTAGATGGTATTTTTATGAGTGATCAAATATCAATGCCAATTACGTCAGATTGGGTTTCTGCTGTATGCTTTACCAAGTAAGTGTTTAAGAACAACAACTACCAAAAAAAAAAGTACTTGACTTATTCTTTATGAAGGAAGAAAACATTCACATTGTTGCCATTGTTCCATTTAAAATTTTCAGTCCCTGATTTTCTAATTTTCCTTCCATATCCCTGAACCTCAGTTTCCTCATTTATAAATATAGATGTCATTGTACCAACCTCAGAAATGTGTTGTGAGGATTAAATGAGACAATGTGATAAAGCATTAACTTTAAAAAAAAAAAAAGCTTTGTTTCTGGGACTTGAGAGCACAGTATATTTCATAAGATCTATTTACGTGGTATTTTTCAGAACTTACCAACAAGACTTAAAATTTACAGTCCCAGGTTACCACTGGGAACAGTAATGTTCAGCCCAGAAATTGGATGGAAAAAAGAAAACAGCTGGGCCAGTGGCCAGCCATCTGGTTACAGGGCCTGGCCAGCCCTCTTTTTTTCTGCAGGCTGGCACAACTCCCTGTGTCAGGTGCTCAGCTGCTATGAGCACAATGCTAGGCCCTCCTGGCCCCATCCACAGGGAGCCTGATCAGGGGACACGGGCAGTGTGGTCACTGTCAAACAGCCAGGCCCACCTGGGCATGGGAAGCACTGTCCGCCTACTGCTGACAACCCAGGCTAAGGGCTCGGGGCCGGGGGAAAGTGAGGCTGCGCTGCCACCGTTAAGCCCATGTGCAGTATTACAAAATGCATATCTTTGTCATTCATTTTTCTCTTCCATTTGGACTCTTGATTTAACTCCTAAGCCAACTCAAGAGTAGATGCTCACAAAACGTTGGTTAAATATTAACTTTGGTTGTTACATGTCCTTTCTTGATCTAAAAGACTAGAACTCTATGCCCTAGTAAATGAATCCTAGCCACAAAGATAGATCTCTGGCAGCAGGAGAGACTCAAAATCATTTGCCCTTAAACAATGAGATTGGCAGTGCTACAGTATAAATAATGGGGAGAAAACATACATGATAGAAAACATTTATTGAATACTTACTATGTGCCAGCAAACTTTCATGCATTATTTCGTTAGCCTTCACAATAACTTTGCATGTTATGTACTATGATTTCCATTTTATTTGGAAGTTTATGGAAAAGCAGGGGAAACCTAGCCTAAAGTCAGAACTTGGATTCACTTTCACATCTATCTCATTTCAAAGAATGGGCCCCTTGACAATTAAATTAATACCTTCTTAGAGACAGTAAGAATGGGGTAGAAGGTGGCTAGCTGAAAGATAAAGGAATGTAGGCTATGTGGCTCTTTTAAAACACAGCTGTAAATGCTTCCCATCCTTCTCTTGCTATGTCTCTCTCTGTCAATAAAATAAAATAAAATAAAATAAAAATAATAAAATAAAGTAAATAAAATAATAAGATTAATAAAATAATAAAATAAAATTAATAAAATAATAAAATAAAATAAAAAATAAAATAAAATAAAATAAATAAAATAAAATATAGAAAGGTTCAGGGAAGCTGCAAATTACCTGTAGAAGAATAGTATGCCCTACGGGAATGGACTTCTACTAGCAGCCTCATGCACTCAGTCACTAGATGGGAGGAGTCCAGGTGGCCTAGGATCCTGGCTGGTGGGGGGATGGCGGAACACAAGCGGGAGGAGTGGGAGAGGAAGAAAGCAGGATTCCTGCTAAGCAGGGAGCCTGATTCGGGGCTCGATCCCAGGACTCTGGGATCATGACCTGAGGTGAAGGCAGACACTTAACAACTGAGCCACCCAGGTGCCCCTCCCTGAACCTTTCTTAAATCAACACTGCAATCTGATAGTCTCCCTACCCAATCCTCACTCCTCCTCCCTCTCTTTTATAGGTGTGAAACCTGCGTGACCGTCTGAGGCTTTTCTTGCCTATTCCCACTCCCTCCCTTTATCCTTCACAGGCATTTCCCCCAGTAATCATATGCATGTCTAAACTCTATTTTACGTCTCCTTGAAGGTTTCTTCTACACCATTTTACATCTGCTGCTTTTTTTTTTTAAGATTTTATTTATTTGACAGAGAGAGACACAGCGAGAGAGGGAACACCAGCAAGGGGAGTGGGAGAGAGAGAGAAGCAGACTTTCCCACAGAGCGGGGAGCCCGATGCAGGGCTTGAACCCAGGACCCTGGGATCATGACCTGAGCCAAAGGCAGAGGCTTTAACCCACTGAGCCACCCAGGTGCCCCCTTACATCTGCTTCTTAAAGGCTTGAATTAAGGCAGTTTGGAAAAGAATAATCACTCAAGTAAGCCCTACCCAATTCCTGACCCACAAAAATTATGAAACAATATGAAATTGTTAGTTTTAAGCTACAGGGTTTTGGGATACTTTGTAATGGAGGAACAGGTAATTGGATCAGCAGTGTTTTAACACAAGCAGCACTGAGAATTGAAAAGGTCGTATATGAAGGTGTGATGTGTTTCTGAAGCAAATACTCTTAAAATGACATGACTTTACAAGAAATGACCAGCTCAGAAAATGAAGCCTGAACTAGAGTGACTACTTAAACCAGGTATTCCCAGGACTTTCTGGTTTTAGGGCTTAAAGTTCAAGGACCCAGGAAATCCCTCACTCCAAGGTAAACAGTGGCAATTGGTCACCCTACCTGGAACTCTTCAAGTGTGTAGGTTTTCCTCTGATGAGAAGAGAGTTTCTCTTCTTCCGAAAAGTCCATTATCTTTGTTACAGAACCTGGACTGGATCACTGGATGGAAGAACCAAGTGGCACTTGGTACCTGGAGATCTTGGAGGATAGGAGGTTTATTTAATGCCAGCAGGCTCAAAGGAGAGTGATCTCCAAAGGTCGAGCGCAGAGCACATGCAAGGGGGGTAATTTATACACTTCTGCTTCCGCATACGTGTACTTTCAGCGCACAAGCACGGGAAGCCAGGCAGGGAGAAGAACCTGGAAGAGCCCTGGGGCAGGACTTGGGGCTCCCCTGCTGGCTCCGTTGGCCATCTTTAGGACACACATTTTCCTCATCATCTTAACCAAGAGTTACACCACTTAATATAATCGCTTAGTTAAGAACTCAAGGTCATTCCTACTAAATTAAAATACGAAAATAAGCTACTTTTACTACCATCTCCTCTCTCAATGAATTCCTCCGATGAAAGTCCCCAAGATGTATTCAACTTAGCTTCTAGGAACCTTATAGAGAGAAACTATATACCACATGCCAGCCACCACTTTAGTGCAGGCTAACATTTCCCAGAAAAGATCACTGTTGTGAATTTTTGCACCTTAAGAGGCTTTAAGAAAGAAAAAAATATCCCACAGTTTTAGGAAACACTGCACCTTATATATCCCTTCTGGAGAATCTCAATGCACATTATATATTAAGAATCTGAGTAGACTTGCAGAAAGGTAATCTTTTTGTAGCAAAATGCAGATCACAAGGAGACCTATTTCACTCATCAGATTGGTAAAACCAAAAATAATTTGTAATATCCTCTTTTGGCAAAAGAATAGAGAAACAGTTTCTAGAATAAACCGTGAATGAAAACATAAAATGGTAGAAAATTTTTGGAAGGCAATTTGGCAGTTATATTTAATAAATCTACATTGTCTTCTTTCCAACAATCCTACCTCTTGGTATCCCTTTTACAACAACTACTCCTCAGTGCACGAAGATGTGTATATAAGGGTTTTTATTTCCACAGCTTTGTAAGAGCAAAAACTTTCAGTCAGCCTAAATGACCACCCATATCATTTATTTCACAAGTGTTTATTGAGTGTCTGTTACATAGTTCTGGTCACAGGAGAAAGACCAATGAAAAATGGAGGTAAGATACTGATGCTCCATCATGGAGTTTATACAGATGGAGTTTATATAATAGGGAGGATAAGGAGGGCCCATAAGCAAAATAATAACCTAACAAAACCTAGTAAACATATAGAAACAAAGGGAGTTTGTTTCTTCCTTATGTCAAAGTCTAGATAAGAGGTGCAGGGCAGATTTGCTGACCTTAGTCATCTGAAGCCCAGTTACTTCCAGCTGTTTGCTCGCCCATCCCCAGGAGTAACCTTCATCCTTAGGGTCCAACATGGAGCTAGTGCAATCACATCCACATTCAGGAGAGCATCAAAGGTGGGAAGAAGCATGTATGTTGGAATTTGTACATACAATGTTCACTTAATCTTGCTAGCCAGGACCTAATCTTATGGTCATGATTCAATGCAAAGAAAGCAGGAAATTAGTGGGGTTCTTTTGCTTCTGAATATTCACATGACCAGAACTTTTAGTAATGAGGAAGTAGAAGAGAAGAGATACCTGGTGATAACTAGCAGTTTTGCAATAAGATAGCAATAATATATATATAAAGCAAACTGAGTGATTTATTACTGAGGGTTGGGCAGTAATTTTAGATTGGGTTGTCTAGGACAGCATTTTTGATGATTTATAATTACTTTCATACCTATATGAGGAGAATGACCCAATTATATTATCTATTCTGAGTAATAAATTACCCCAAAACTTAGAAGCTTAAAATAGCACGCATTTATTACATCACAGTTTCTGTGGATCAAGAACTTGGACATGGGGGCGCCTGGGTGGCTCAGTGGGTTAAAGCTTCTGTCTTTGGCTCAGGTCATGGTCTCAGGGTCCTGGGATCAAGCCCCGCATCGGGTTCTCTGTGTGGCGGGGAGCCTGCTTCCTCCTCTTTCTCTCTCTGCCTGCCTCTCTGCCTACTTGTAATCTCTCTCTCTCTCTCTCTGTCAAATAAATAAAATCTTTAAAAAAAAAAAAGGAACTTGGACATGACCTAGGTTGATCTTCTTATTCCCAGTCTTTGACAAGGCTAGAATCAAGGTATTGGCCAGGGCTACAGTGTCATCTCAAGGCTCAACTGGGAAAGATCCACTTGCAGTATGAAGGGGTTGCTAGCAGAATTCAGTTTGTGACACCTTGTAGGACCAAGAGACTGACTTCATCACCAGCAGTCAGCCAGAAGTTGTGCTCAAGTGTAGTTCCAGCATGGCAGCTGGCTTCATCAGAACATAAAAGCCACTGGGAGCCTGGTGGCTCAGTCGGTTAAACCACTGCTTTCGGCTCAGGTCATGATCCCAGGGTCCTGGAATTGAGTCCCACATCGGGCTCCCTGCTCAGCGGAGAGCCTGCTCCTCCCTCTCCCTCTGCCTGTCACTCTGCCTACTTGTGCTCTCTATCTCTCTGTCAAATAAGTAAATAAAATCTTAAAAAAAAGATGGAAAAAAAACCAACATAAAAGCCAGTAAGGCAATAAAGAAACTCTATTATCAACATGGAAGTCATAGGCTTTTGTAGCCTAATCTCAGAGTGTCTTCCCATCACCTTTTGCTATGTTCTGCTCATTAGCAGCAAGTCACTAATTCCAATCTATACCCAAGGGGAGGGGATAATATAAAGACATGCAAATAGCAGAAGGTGGAGCCTTCTTAAAAGACTGCATGCCGCATCATGTATGAGAGCATATGTGGTAAAATCATTCCAGGCAGAGGGACCAACTAGCACAAAGATTCTAATTATCTTACACCCTCAGCATGCTTGCAAAAAGAAGGAAGGTATAGGTGTATATTGTTGGGGTACAGGGGAAAGGAGTGACATGAAGTGAGGACACAGTAGTGGGTGGAGGGCAAATCATGTAGGGTGTTTTAGGTCAAGATAAAGAGTCTGGATGTTAATGTGCTATGGAATCTCAGGGATATTTTGAGCAGGAAAGTGATACTGTCTAATCAGTATTTTAAAAGGTTCACTCTGGGTCATTGTACGAGATAAGCCAAAGGAAACTGAGATAGCATGACCAGTGGGTTAGAAGAAAACAATCAGTGTGGCATCCTGGAAGGCAAGAAAGCAAAATAATTTTCCCTGTGGTGAAGCCAATAATTTTCCTGAGAAGCCAAGCAGGGGACAGAGAGCTGACCCTGGATTTGGAAACATAAATGGCATTAGTGATACGGGAAGCAATTTTGGACTAGACATAGGTATTGAAGGATGACTGGATGGGGAAGATGATGAAGAAACAGAGTAAATGCAGACAGCTGTATTAAGAATTGCTGTGAAGGTGAGCAAAGACCAGAGGATGGGAGCATGATTTTGTGCAGGGTATCAGTTAAGCTTGGCGTAGTGTGCGACGCTGATGTAACAGACAACTCTGACACTCAGCACAATAAACACCTCTCTCCCATGCAACAAAAATAATTAAGGTTTTGCAGGGGCTTTTTTTATCATTCTGACTCAGGAACCCAGGCTGATGGAGGCTCTGTATGAACATTTGCTTTCATGACCACCTGGCATGAGGCAGAGAACATAGGAAATCTTACACTGGCTTTTAAAGCTTCCTCAAGAAGTGACTGACCAAAGCAAGTCCCATGTCCATGGCTAACTAACTTAGAACACATGTATTTGTGAGGAGAGTATGGAAAATGTATGGAAAGGAGGCTCAAAACTATTTTTAAGAACATCTACCATTAGATATATTTCAGAAACTACACAAGGTGACTACCACAAGTCATGAGAAAGAGAAATTGATGATAGAGGAGAAAAGAGAATTGAGAAGGTGAATGGTTATCCACATTCAAATAGAGGAAATATTCTTAATTTAATATTTAATCTATTGTAACTATTGTAACAAGGAATGCAGGAAGTTTTGAGAGATTGGTATAGTATTTGATGAGACTATTTTTTTAAATATTTTTGTAAAGATTTTATTTATTTATTTAAGAGAGAGAGAGAGAAAGTGAGAGACAGCATGAGAGGGGAGAAGGTCAAAGGGAGAGGCAGACTCCCCGTGGAGACAGGAGCACAATGCTGGACTTGATCCTGACTCCAGGAGATCTTGACCTGAGCCTAAGGCAGTTGCTTAACCAACTGACCCACCCAGGTGCCCCTGATGAGACTATTTAAATTACTATAGCACATCACTGCTAGCTTTTAATATGAATGAAGTTTATACACATTAATAAAGACAGTTATCTAAAAGATACTGTTACGTGAAAAAAAGCTGAATAAAATGCTTATGAACTATTCTCTGAAAGTATAGGAGTTGTGTATGTAAACAACTATCAGCACACATACATGTGCATGTGCGTGCACGCACACATGCACACACACACGCGCGCGCACACACACACACACTTTTCCTGTATGGCCCCTATCTGGTACTGGATGGTATAGGGAAAAGAAATCTGATGTTTACGCATTCAGCTGATAACAAACCTTGTTACTTTGGGAGACTAGAGTGGAACTGGAAGTGAAGACAGAAAAGGAAAACTTTTGCTCAAATGTTATTTTTTGTCATTTTTATAACATAATACTCATGTATTATTTGTATAATTATTTAAAACACTAAGTAATTTTGTTTAACCTGGCATTCCCTAAATGAAAATTCCCTTAAAAATATATACAGCACTTATTAAATTCCCAAGGAACAAATTGGGGAAGCATGTCTGACTTTTCTCCAGGCCTTCAATGGAGCCTCCATGGGAGAGGAGGACAAACTTAATATCCCACATCCATATCCCTTCCAAGGTTCATCTTGGTTCTCACCCTTCAATAAAATTGAAAAACTGGACGATTTTTTTCTTCTTCATTCACATCCTTATAAATTAATTTATCTTTTTTTCTTTTTAAAATATATATCCATGGTGTTCAATTCTGTCCACAAAGTTTGCAAGGTTAAATAAAATGCCTTTTCTTTCCCTAAAAAAAATGTTAGAAATACATATGCAAATCAGTTAAACAGTTTCATGTGGATGTTTTTATGAAAGTGCAAGCAAGGACACCTAGGTGGAGCCACACCAATGTAGTGGATAAGGAGATTTCCTGGACCAACAGAGCCAAGCTTCTAGGTACATGGATGCTTGTGACAAGACTTACCCTTGAGAGGGCCACTGACCGCTTTGCAATGCTCTCTTATCCAGTTACTGAAGCATTTGAATTCGTTTAAAAACACAAAGCAGAAACAGACCGTTAAATACAGAGAATAAATTGATGGTTGTCAGAGGGGAGGGGGAATGGGCAAAATAGGGAAGTTGGGAGATATGCTTCCAGTTATAGAATGAAGTCACTGAGATAGATGAAAGGTACAGCACAGGGAGTACAACTGATGGTATTATAATGGCAGACGGTAGTGCCAGATGGTAGCTGCACTTGTGGTGAACACAGCATAACATATAGAGTTGTCGGAACCAGTATTGCACATCTGAAACTAATGGAACATGTGTCAGCTATAGTACAATTTAAAAAATAACAATAAATTAAAAATTAAAAATAGAAATAAAATAACATATTTTGAAGTGAGACTTCACTTCAAAAATCACTGGGATCTTTATCATTACATGTCTATTTCAGAAATGCCAATCCAAATATTTATCATCAAGTAGTTGAATCTATTACTGCAGAGATCTATGCACTGACAAAGAAGATACTGTTCTGTAGAAGAGATGATTATGTGCAACAGGTATATTTTTGGCCAGAAAGAGAAAATTATGATGAAACTTGACCTAAACAAATAGGTTATATTCCTACATGACAGGAAGGCTACAAGACACTATTTGCTAGGTCAGCAGCTCCAAAGTGACTGACTGGAATGTCTGTCATTATTTCTACTTTCCCTTGTTTATCACAAGATGACTGCAGCACTGCCAAGCATCATATCTTGAGTTTCCATCTCATTTAAAGGCTTGAGGTGAGAGGCGCCTGGGTGGCTCAGTCAATTAAGTGTCTGCCTTTGGCTCAGGTCATGATCCTAGAGTCCTGGATAGAGTCCTGCATGGAGTTCCTTGCTCATTGGAGAGCCTCCTTCTCCCTCTGCCTGCTCTGCCTGCTGCTCCCCCTGCCTGTGCTCTCTCTGACAAATAAATAAATAAAATATTTATAAATAAATAAATAAATAAATAAATAAAGGCTTGAGGTGAGAGATGGTAATAAGCAGAGCATTTCTTCTTAAGCTCCCACCTAAATAAAGGAAAGATTTTCCCCCAGATTTCATCCAGTTTATATCCCCTTACGTATCATTGGGTAGAACTAGTCAACATTTTCAATACCAGGAAAAGGGTTTGCCTTACCCCCACCCCACAACATCAGTATGCCCCCACACACCAACACAGAAAAGAGGCCTAGTGACTTAAGGAAAAATAATGACCAGAGTCTGCATCTGACCTTAAGAGTAAGTCCTAGTCCTTATAAGCAGTTACACATGGCCAGGCATTTTTCGAAGCCTTTTAGAAATACTAACTAAATTACTCCTTAAAATAGCACTATGAGATGGGTATTATAATTATTCCCACCTCACTGATGTGGATATTGAAGAATGGATAAAGTAAATAAGCACACAGTGAGTAAGTGTTCTTAGCCAGGATTTGAACCCTCATTGAGAGTTCCTAACCATATGTTAAATTGTCTCACAGGATATAAGTGGAATAATGCCTAAAAAATAATGCATATGGAAGGTTCTCCTACAGTACTGAACAGTCTGCTATGTAAACCTGGGAGGGAAATCTTGCACAGATCATTCAAACCTCACTCAGAAAGGGATCACTCAATTATAAATGGAAACTCAAATACAAAGAAATATAAACACAAAGAATTAAGCAAGTTTACATACATAGTCATAAAACTTTTTTAAATGATACTCAAATTGGCAAAAGAGGTAAGAAGGGGGGTAGGAACTAACTTAAAAGAAAACCAAGAAACCAACGAGTAAGGAAGAACTGGTATAATCTAGGGACACAGTGATTCCAGGTCAGGGTCACTTTATTTTCCTCCTCATAGAACCACAGACAGAAAGTCAAGCTTGAGATAGAGACTCATCAGAGTGAAGGATCAGGGAGCCAGGAAAAAATGACTCACATTCTTTCTCCTTTAGTATCTGACGAGGAAGGCATTGTGATTCTGTCCTCATGTGGAGAAATCAAACATAATATCCCAATCAAATTTTCCCACTGAGGACCCTGACTGAAGTTAGCTAATACAGGGGGCCATTAGATCATAAATGATGTCTTAGCAGCTATCTCATCATTTTAAAGACCACCTCTAACCTTTTGGCCCAGGTCACAAATAAGATAAGCTGAATTTTTAAAAAGCAATATTAAGGAAGACCTTCTAGCCTGAGTTAAGTAAAGAAAATTTAACACATTCACCAGGTAATATAGACTGAGAACTGGTTTTTAAAATTTCTATACCATACAAAATAATTTTTCACTTCTTTTTTTTTATTTTTTTATTTTTTTTAATTTTATTTTTATTATTTGCCCAAGGGGTACAGG
>LNAC01001262.1:7938-32204 GCA_002007465.1 Ailurus styani
TTCACCTTCTCTGGTAAGGAACTATCTCTGTTTTTTTCCCTTCCATCAACACAAAGGACGAAATGCTGTGTCTTGTACCATGCCAGGTCCTTCCATTCCAAAGCCCCTACTGCATCCTAAATCAGTTTGAAGCAGTTACAAATGATGGACCTCCTCTAATGTTCCATAGAAATGGGATGAATGATTGACAATGGGAAAGTATAACTGAAAAAACTCAGCAAGTCTGATTCCATGTTGCTTATGTTTCCCTTGCTGTGACCTATACATTAACAATTTCTCCTTGGCCGTACACATAGGCATGTCACAGCTAAGATTTGGAAAAACTGCACTTCACCCAAAAGCTACCTCATCTGAGGACATAAAGAAGCAGCTAGGGTGGTCATTCTCCCAACTCATCAAGATTGAGGAATGGTCACAATTCAGGGGGAACTTGAAACCATTTCCCATAGGGTTAATAAAGTTAAAACTAACAAAAAGTTGGGGCACCTGGGTGGCTCAGTCAGTTAAGTGTCTGCCTTTGGCTTGAGTCATGATCTCAGTGTCCTGAGATCCAGCCCTAGATAGGGCTTTCTGCTCACTGGGGAATCTTCTTCTCCTTTTCTCTTTGCCTGCTGCTCCACCTGCTTGTGCTCTCGCTCTCTCTCTCTCTCTGTCAAATAAATATTTTAAAAAAAACTAACAACAATTCAATACTTGTTTTTCAGACAACTACTTCCCACTAAACAGCTCTTATGTCTTTTCAGATCCCACTAACAAACTCACTATACTTTAACTTTTAGCAAGGTCAGAATGACTTCAAAGGATTCTATTTCTGCCCTAAATACACAGTGTATATCTGTGTCATTAGCAAATAACCTAAGAGAAACATTTCAGACTAAACATAAGAGTAAAAAATTGCCCTAAATTCCCATATCTCCAAAGCCAGTTACCTCTCACATTCAAAAAGTATAATATAAAGTTTGTAATTTTCTGAAAAGCTTTGTCATGATGATTTATAATTTTTGATATAACTAAAAACGTATAAACCCTGTATTAAACATTCCTCCTCTGGAGCACTCTCTTCTTTGTGAAGATTGTGTATCCTGAGTAGCTGTCCTCACTTGGTTTCAAATAAAACTCTTGTCCTAATTCTTTTAGAAATTGTAAAAGGTTTGTTCATTTTGTGTTGACAATACCAAGAACCACGAAAATCATAACTCAAATGAGAAAAGATAATCAAGTAGCACCCATATAGAATCAGATGTTTAATTATCTGATACATATTTAAAACAACCATCATAAAAATGTTTCAATAAGCAATTACAATTTGCCTTAAGCCAGATGAAAAAACACAAATTTCAGAGTTAAATAGAAGTTGTAAACAGAACAAAACAAAACAAAAAAACCTGGGTCGCCTGGGTGGCTCAGTGGTTAAGCGTCTACCTTCAGCTCAGGTCATGATCCCAGAGTCCTGGGATCAAGTCCTGCATTGGGATCCCTGCTCAGCAGGAAGCCTGTTTCTCCCTCTCCCACTCCCCTGCTTGTGTTCCTTCTCTTGCTATCTCTCTCCGTCAAATAAATAAATAAAATCTTAAACAAAAACAAACAAAAACAAAAATAGGAAACTATGGAACTGAAAAAAAAAGAACAACAGAAATTTTGAAACACTGCTGGATGGGCTCAAAAGTAGAGTGGAGACTGTAGAAATTAGCATTAGTCTACTTGAGCAGTGATCAATAGAATTTATCCCATTTGAGCAAGAGAGAAATAACAGACTGAAAAAAAGAGAGCCAATCCTTCCTCAGAGAATTTTAGGACAATAACAAAAGTTCCAAAATTCCATATGGTCAAAGTTCCAGAAAAAGAAAGTGGAACTGAAAACTTATAATAAGAAATGATAACTTAAAGTGTCAAAAATTTGGAGAAAAATATAAACCCAGAGAAAATAAGTGAACTACATATATGACAAACCCAAGTAAATCTATGCCAAAACATGTCAGAGTCAATCTGTTATAACTCAAAACAACAAAAAAAGGGAGCAGTTAGAACAAAATGACACATAGATGGCAGATGAACACCTATTTTTGAGACAGTAAATTTCTCATCTGGCTAATGAGGGGTATTAAGTGTCCTGGCATATTTTAAGTGTTCAAAATAGTGTGTGAACCACGAGTTTTGTATCCAGCAATACTATATTTAATGAATGATGGAGTAAACATAACATTCTCAGGCAAAAGAAAACGAAGAGAATTTGTTAGGAGCAGATCTATGCTGAAAGAATATTTAAAATAGGGGCTTAAAACAGAAATGATAAAGGGAGACTTCTAGGAGCATAGGAAAGAAAGTATAGTAGGAAAAAAAAGAAAATGTAGGAGAAAGAACATACATAAGGGACATTCAATAGGCTCATGAGTTGGAGAAATCACATCACATGATTACAACAAAAATCATAAAACCACCTGATAACTATGCAACTTTGTTTAAAAGTAGGAAAAGTAAAGAGACTTAAATAGGAGTGAAGTTTCCACACTTCAGTGGAAACTATGAAACGTGATACCAGTAGAATGTGATAAGTCACATACACATATTGTAAATCCCACAGCAACCAATGAGAAAATTCTAGAAAGAAAACATTCAAAGATACTAAAAAAAAAAAATCAAAATGGAATCCTGTAGTGTTTAAAGTAAGGCACAGAAGGCAAGAAAGAAGGAACAATTGAATGAGACACACAGGAAACAAAAGAAAACAAATAATAAATTGGTAGCCATAAACACTAGTATATCAACCTAATGTAAACTGACTATGTGAATTAAAAGCCAGATTGGCAGTATTGGTAAGACACACAACTAACCACACAATGTTTATACGAAAGTCACTTCAAGAGAGAAAGAATCAGGGTAGAACCAGAAGCTATTGGAATATTCTATTTGTGTATGGGTAAGAGTTTACAAAGGTATCACAACTCAATAGTTAGAGAAGCCAGGCAGGTTAAGGTTACCTAGGCTAGATGGGGAACATGGTGAACTAAGAATACATGTCCTATCTCAAAGGAAAGGGAGGGAGCAGTTCATCAACCCCATGCAATTGTTGACAAGAGGGAATACTGGTTCAGTATCTTCTGATTATTCTAGAGAAGCTGAACTCTTGAGTTTAAATTAAAATTTGATTTTGAAAAAAAACACAAAAAATCAAGTATTGAAAATACTTGGTTAGGAATATATTCTAAAATGTTGCTTCACGAAATTACAGAATTTCACAGAATAAATACAATGGAGATTCTTAAAAAACAGGCATGCCCAGGGTAAAAATATTGAATTCTATTGTCCCTCTCCCTTCAGCCTATTTTCAAGCTACTTGTATCACATCAGGGATATGAAACAGAATTCTCCAAAACATCACACAAAATTTCCTGAAATCGACTACAGAGTTTGAATGCATCATGTCCATTAAGTGGGAAAGTCCAATAACTATTCTCAGACTTGGATGGACCATGCAAATTGTCGATTACATAGTTCAGTTTTGAAGATCCTAGTCTATAACAATGATGTGCCATTTTTCCATTGTGATTTAGAGCTTTATGTTAAGGTCAATCTCCAAAATGCCATCTACATTAATAAATACATGAAAATCTTTTTTTAAATAATGTTTTTCTTTTTTTAAAAAAGATTTTATTTATTTATTTGACAGAGAGAGAGAGAGAGAGAGAGATCACAAGTAGGCAGAGAGGCAGGCAGAGAGAGGAGGAAGCAGGCTCCCTGCTGAGCAGAGAGCCCAATGCCAGGGCTCTATCCCAGGACCCTGAGATCATGACCTGAGTTGAAGGCAGAGGCTTTAACTCACTGAGCCACCCAGGCACCCTTAAATACACAAAAATCTTAAAAAATAAGAAAATCACTTCAATTTCAACAATATAGATGAATGTGAAAAGGATGGAAAACATATGCAAACATTAATTTAAAAAGCAGGAGTAGCTATATAATTACATAGACTTCATCACAAAGAAAGTTGGCACAGATCAAAATAGAACATAAGTAATAGTAAAAGAATCAATCCTCCAGGAGGACTCTTTTTTTCATCCCTCCTAGCCACCCCACCTACTGTGTCTATGGATCTTTCTCTGTGTTCCAGAGGCTTCTGTTCCTATCTCTGTCAGAACAAGCACCACACAAGTTATTATATTTTTGTATAACTGACCCTAGGAAATTGTAAGTGCTTTGGAAAGCTTAATGCAGCTCTACATCCTCAGAATCCAGTCCAATACCTGGTGCCCAGCAGGTGCTCGACAATAATTGCCTTATGACTGAATTTCAGGCCAGTAAAGGCTGTTTTGATAGGGTCAAAGAAAGGGTCTCTACATCACATTCAACAAGTGGCCAATCAGGCTGACGCAATGAAGCTGCTCAGTAACTTACTAGGAAGTCAGAGGCGGTGGGCACGCGTGGAAGGCTGCAGGCGCCATGGGCAGAGTGAGGAACAGCGCCAGCACGCAGCTGCGGGGGCGAAAGCGGCCCGGGGATCCCGCCGCCGCCTGTACAGCCATCGCGGTCATGGGCGCGCGGCGCCCCCCTTTCCAAGTCCGCGTGGGGAGCCACGCGGCGGGGAGGAAGTCGGCGGCGGCCAGGAGGGATCCTGGAAGGTTGCGGCGGAAGCGCTGGTGGCGGCGGGCCCGGGAGGCAGGCTCCAAAGGCCCGCTGCGATCCCCGAAGCCGCCGGCGCCCGCCGTGTCCTCCGGCGAGATGGACCTGGGCGCGCAGCGGGAGCGCTGGGAGACGTTCAGGAAGCGGCGGGGCCTCAGCTGCGAGGGCGCCGCCAAGTTCCTGCTGGACACCTTCGAGTACCCGGGCTTGGTGTATCACACCGGCGGCTGCCACTGCGGCGCGGTCCGCTTCGCCGTCTGGGCCCCCGCAGACCTGCGCGTGGTGGATTGCAGCTGCAGGCTGTGCAGGAAGAAGCAGCACCGACACTTCCTCGTCCCGGCCTCGCGCTTCACTCTCCTGCTGGGCGCGGAGAGCATCGTCACCTATCGATCCCACGCGCACCCGGCGCTGCACAGCTTCTGCAGCAGGTGCGGGGTGCAGAGTTTCCACGCCTCTGTCTCTGACCCCGGCGTGTATGGCGTCGCCCCGCACTGCCTGGACGCCGGCACCGTGCGCAGTGTGGTCATCGAGGAGGTCGATGGTGGCGACTGGGGGGAGGAGGCCGTGAAGGAGCCCAAGGCCATCCAGAGCGCGTCCCCTGAGTGAGCCCCTGCCTCTCCTCCCGAAGAGGAGCAGTGACTGGGGCCGCAACACGCCCGGAACATGCCGGTCCCCCCCTCGAGGGAGCCACCTCAGTGCTTGTGAAGGGATTGCTGTACGAAAGAGGTCGGTTTCTGGACTGATGAACCCGTGATGTCTCTCCACCCTTCCACCCCTTCCCTTTCAGTGTTTTGCAGCGGACTTGGACTTGCTTATGATCAAAAAGCTGAGCACACATTTGTCTGTCAACAGCCATGATCTTCCAATCCAATAAGCAAGTAGCGTCTCTACTTTTTCAAGTCGCCTTGTATAACCCTCCCTTGTATTCTTTATTCTTCGTGTAGTTCTCATAGATCATTTTCAGATCATTCATATGTACTGTACCATTACGGTGCTATTGTGAACGAGATTGTTTTTAATGGTCGCATCTGGTAAGCAGGACCATTCACTATATCCAAACACTTCTGTGAACATTACTTGAGACGTTTCCTATTGATGATCTCTGTGCGTGTGTGTATCTTAGGTCAGCACTCGCGTTTTCGCTACTGAGAGATATGCATTGATTTCAGCCACATCGTTTACTTAGTGTATTTTTATATAATATGGCTAAGGCTCATTAGTGTGACATACCCCATTGCGCTTATGTTTTCAAATGATGCTGCCATTTTGCTTGGCTTAGTTTTAGAAACTGCCTGTGGGTAGGGTGATGGGGAGACAGAAGAATGAAAAAGATGTCTGTGCTCTGTATATATGCCCTCTTTGATGTTTTAAAATTCCTATCTTGAACATGTGTTAAGTATTGAGAAATTAGTAAATACTTTTTAAAATGAGGTTGTGTGGTTTCATTTATATTTGCAGCAGGGCTTGCCTCAGGGAAGTGTTGGCTGTTGAAGGTATTTGATCTTATTATTTGAAAGATGGTGGTATCTCTGGGTTTTATAGTGGCAAAAAATTCTCCAGATCCCCTAAATTTTTGAGAAGGAAAATAGTAGAGTGTTTACAGATTCAACCTCCTGAGAAGACTATGTTTGAATCCAGGCATTTCTACCTACTATGTATATAATTTACATGGAGTTGCTTAAAGTCTGCATTCATGAATTTTAATCTTCTGTAAATAATGCTAACAACTAACAGATATATTGTTTTCAAGGTTAGCTTAGTACTTTGTGTTTACTAAGTTATCAGTGAATACTTGTTTTCTCTTTTCCATTGATTTGAAATCTCAAAATCTCCACTTATCAAGTCATCGCATAATGTAGGAGAATCTCCAGATAGCTGAGATTTAGCCATCTCATGCTGGCTTAATGTTTAAGATCAAAAGACAGTAGGGAAAAGTAATTAGTATAGCAATATGTAAAAATCACAAATCCAGAACGAAACCAGCAGCAGGTAATTGTTTCCATAAAGAACATATAGAGGACAACAGTGAGGTACTCAGAAAAATTAAAAGGAAATAAGGTTTTTTTCTAAGAGTGATTCAGAAGATCAAAGCAGAGATAGGTAAATATCTTTAAGGAGTAGGGCTGATAAATATACCGTAACTGCATGTAAAAAACAATGTAAAAAACTGGTGATGGGAAACTATATTGTTTAAGGGCATATGTATGGTGGGAGAAAAAGAAAGGCAGGGAAATAATTTAAGCAAGCATCAGATTAGGCCTTAACTCTACAGAAGAGGGATGGCTTTGTGATTTAAGTGGGGGACATGTCATGTGTTCCTGTTACTCTGGGTATATAACACACAGCCCTAGACTTAATCCATAAAATAACAACCATTTTATTATATGCATAGAATTTCAGAGTAAGGAATTCTGAAAGAGCACAGTGGATATGACTTGTTTCATATGATGTCTGTGGCCTCAGTGGGAAAAAAAAAACCTGAATGGCTGGGGGCTGGAACCATTTGAAGTCTCATTTACTTACATGACTGGTACAGGTATTGGGAGGTCTGGAAGACTAGGACTGACTGACAAGCAGAGTGTCTACCTGTTACCTTGCCATGTAATTTGGCTTCCTCTCAGCATGGCAGGCCTCACAGTAGTCAGGCTTCATACTTCATGACTCAGGCTCCAAACAAGAGTGTTTCTGTAAGAGAAGTAGTAGTGGTATCACTTTTTATGACTGACACTCTGAAGTCATGTCACATGACGTCTGTCATACTCCATGAATTACAAGTGAGTCAAAAACCCTTCCACATTCAAGTAGGGGGTTTAGACTTCATTTTGTAAGGGGGAAGTTGGCAACTTTTATAACAGGAGAGATAGAAGATATTGCTGTGGTCATTGTTGGAAAATACAGTCCTTTTTTTCATGTTTCAAGTTTGTATTGAAATTCTATTTGGTTAATATATAGCATATTATTAGTTTCAGGAGTAGAATTTAGTGATTCATCACTTACATATAACATCCAGTGCTCATCAAAAGTACCTTCCATAATATCCATCACCTATTTAGCCCATCCTCCACCTGTCAACCCTCAGTTTGTTCTCTATAGTCAAGAATTTCTTACGGTTTGCCTCCCTCTCTTTTTTTGTTCCTTCCCCTATGTTCATCTGTTTTGTTTCTTAAATTCCACATATGAGTGAAATCATATGATGTTTGTCTTTCTCTGACTGACTTAATACACTTAATACACTCTACCCCCAACCACATTGCTGCAAATAGTAAAATTTCATTCTTTTTGATGGCTGAGTAATATTCCACTGCCTGTATGTACCATATCTTCTTTTTTTATTCACCAGTCAATGGACATTTGGGCTCTTTCTAGAATTTGGCTATTGTTGATAATGCTGCTATAAACATCTGGGTGCATGTGCACCTTCAAATCTGTATTTGTGTATCCTTTGGAGAAAATACAGTCTTACAGAGGGCTTTTAGGTAGCTGTTTATGCTTCATTCAGATGTTTACTGTATAATTATTTAATAGTTCACATGTAGTTTATGTACAATTAGTATATGATTTAATCCACAATATAAAATGAATGATTCTGACTCCTATCTTGGAGCATGCTCAAGACCAAACTAATGCATTACTGGAAGAATAGAGAGAATATGACAGCCAGGGGGAAGCTGGTTGTTTAGTCCTTGAGAAAAATTTGGAGATGTCCATCCAAGCACAGTCCAAGGCAGAAGTCCAGAGGAGCATAACCATTTATGATCCCACTGGAAAAGTTTAACCTATCACTCTTTGGACTTATTGGACTGACTTGACACAATGTTACTGAATACCCCTTCCTCTGCTCTTCCTATTTCTTTAAAGATCTTATTTATTTATATACCAGAGAGAGAAAGAGAGAGAACACAAGCAAGGGGAATTACAGGCAGAGGGAGAAGCAGGCTTCCCGCTAAGCAAGGAGCCCAGTGCTGGCTTAATCCCAGGACCCTGAGATCATGACCTGAGCTGAAGGCAGATGCTTAACTGACTGAGCCACCCAGGCGCCCCATCTTCTGTCCTTTCTAAGCATTCACTCTACAGGTATTTACTGAGTGTTTACTATGTGCTAAAGAGAATGTTAGAAGGATTTAAGGCTATGGTGGAAAAAGTAGAGGTGGGTAAAGACGTTCAAGTGCCAATGCTTAGAGTGGGTATAAAATAGACTCTTTTAACTTAGAAGATCCACTTCTCTTTTTCCACAAAGAAAAGTATTTATAGCATTATACAAAAAGAAATGAGAAGGGAATCAAAGTGTGTCACCAAAAATATCAATTAAATATGATGGCAGTAAGGGTGGAAATCAGAGACCATAAATGCTGTAAGACATACAAAAACAATGAATAAAATGACAATTCTAAGTCTCCTATCAGTCATTCTTAAAACTGTAATCGATTAAATGTGTCAATCAAAAGATAAAGACTGGAAGAGTGGATTTAAAGAAATAGATTCAACTATAAGCTGTCTATGAGAGATTCACTTTAGATCTAAGGACATGCACAGATAGAAAATGAAGTGATTGAGGGATGGCTGAGTGGTTCAGTTGGTTAAGCATCTGCCTTCAGCTCAGGTCATGATCTCAGGGTCCTGGGATTAAGCCAGCACTGGGCTCCTTGCTTAGCGGGAAGCCTGCTTCTCCCTCTGCCTGTAATTCCCCTTGCTTGTGTTCTCTCTCTTTCTCTCTCTGGTATATAAATAAATAAGATCTTTAAAGAAATAGGAAGAGCAGAGGAAGGGGTATTCAGTAACATTGTGTCAAGTCAGTCCAATAAGTCCAAAGAGTGATAGGTTAAACTTTTCCAGTGGGATCATAAATGGTTATGCTCCTCTGGACTTCTGCCTTGGACTGTGCTTGGATGGACATCTCCAAATTTTTCTCAAGGACTAAACAACCAGCTTCCCCCTGGCTGTCATATTCTCTCTATTCTTCCAGTAATGCATTAGTTTGGTCTTGAGCATGCTCCAAGATAGGAGTCAGAATCATTCATTTTATATTGTGGATTAAATCATATACTAATTGTACATAAACTACATGTGAACTATTAAATAATTATACAGTAAACATCTGAATGAAGCATAAACAGATTGAGTCCTGCATCAGGCTCTTTGTTCAGCGGCAAGCCTGCCTCACCTGGCTCCCTCTCTCTTTCTCACTTACTCTCTCTATCTCTCTCTGACAAATAAATAAGATCTTAAAAAAAGAAAATGAAATGATTGAATAAAGATATTCCATGCAAATAGTAAATAAGAGAGAGCAGGAGTGGCTATATTAATATCAGAGAAAATAAACTTTATGTCAAAAACTGTCACAAGAAAAAGAAGGACATTGTGTAATGACAAAAGGATTAATACATGGAGAAAATATAACAATTATAAATATATATGTATCAAAGATCAGAGCTGTTGGGGCGCCTTGGTGGCTTAGTGGGTTAAAGCCTCTGCCTTCAGCTCGGGTCATGATCTCAGGGTCCTGGGATCAAGTCCCACATTGGGCTCTCTGCTCAGCGGGGAGCCTGCTTCCCACTCTCTCTCTGCCTGCCTCTCTGCCTACTTGTAATCTCTCTCTATCAAATAAATAAAGAAAATCTTTTTTAAAAAGATCGGAGCTATTAATATATGAAGCAAACTTTGATGGAATTGAAGAGAGACATAGGCAGCTTTATAATAATAGTAGATTTCAATAGCCCAATTTCAGTAATGGATAGTGTAACCAAATAAAGTATCAATAAGGAAACAGAAGGCTTGTATAACACTATAGGACCAACTGGAACTAACAGCCATATACAGAACACTCCACCACTAACAGCAGAGTATACATTATTATCAAGTACTCATGAAACATTCTCCAAGGTAGATTATATATTGGGCTACAAACAAGTGTTAATAAATTTTAAAAGATTGAACTCATACAAAATATCTCTTCCAATCACAATGGAATGAAGCTAGAAATCAATAGCAGAGGAAAACAGGAACATTCACAGATATGGGGAAATTAAATAACACACATTTAAACAAAAATGAGTCAAATAAGAAATCACAGGAAAATCAGAAAATAACTTGAAACAAATGAAAACAAAACACAACATACAAAACACAGGTTGAAACAAAAACAATGCTAAGAGGGAAATTTATAGTTATAGATGCATACATTGAAAAAGAAGAAAGATCTCAAATCAACAACCTAACTGATGGCTTCCCAGTGGAATTCTACCAAACATTTAAAGAAGAGTTAATACCTATTCTTTTCAAACTGTTCCAAAAAATAAAAAAGAAAGGAAAACTTACAAATTCCTTTTATGAGGTCAGTACTTCCTTGATACTAAAACCAGCTTAAAATTTTAAAAAAAAAAAAAAAAAGAGAACTACAGGCCAATATCCCTGATGAACATGGGTGCAAAAATCCTCAATAAAATACTAGCAAACTGAATCAAACAATACATTAAAAAATCATTCACATGATCAAGTGGGATTTATTCCTAAGTTGCAAGGGTGTTTCAATATCCACAAATCAATGTGATACATCACATTAATAAAAGAAAGGATAAGGACCACATGATAATTTTAATAGATGCAGAAAAAAATTTGGCATACAACATCAGTTCATGATAAAAGCCCTCAAAAAAAATAGGTTTAGAGGGAACATACCTCAACATCATAAAGGCCATATATGAAAAACTCATAGCTAATATTAAGTAAGAGACAGGCAAGGCTAGGTACAGAGAGATAGGTAGGGGGCTATGTGACTAGGCTCACGCAGGATCTACATACACAGGCTCACAGAAATCCCAGGATGTGGAGAAATGCTAAGGTGTACAAAACCAGAGATAAGGAAATATAGTGAGACCAGTGAGACTAACTTGTTTGTCTTTAATGTCAGAGACAAGTTATCTCTGTGAGTTACAGCTGGACCACTGAAAGTTACTAAACTTCAAAAAAGATTAAACATGGTAGAGATGTCAAGATTTAAGTTCCCTGGTCAGTTTTCAATAAAAGACTGACAGTAATAGCCAACAGTGACAACCCATTCAGGACTCCTCTCACTCTAGAGAGCTTTTTCCTTTCCTCTGTTTTCACCTTCACTTAATAAACTTTCACTTCACTTCACCTTTTTGTGTTTGAGAGGCTCATTCTTCAATTGTGTGAGACAAAAACCCAATAAACATGTAACAATATCATCTTCTAAGGGGAAAAACGGAGAGCTTTTCCTCTATGGTCAGAAACAAGACAGGGATGTCTACTCTCGCCACTTTTATTTAACATGGTACTGGAAGTCCTAGCCACAGCAACCAGACAACAAAAGGAAATAAAAGGCATCCAAATTGGCAAGGACAATGTCAAATTTTCACTATTTGCAGATGACATGATACTGTATATAGAAAACCCAAAAGACTGCATCAAAAACTGTTAGAAGTAATAAATGAATTCAGTGAAATCACAGGATAAAAAAATCAATGTACAGAAATCTGCTGCATTTCTATACACAAACAATGAAACAGCAGAAAGAGAAATTAAGGAATCTATTCCATTTACAATTACACACAAAACCATAAGATACCTAGGAATAAACCTAATCAAAGAAGTGGAAGACCTGAAATCTAGAAACTATAAAACACTGATGAAAGACATTGAAGAGAACACAAAGAAAGGGAAACACATTCCATTCTCATGGATTGGAAGAGCAAATGTTAAAATGTCTATAATCTACACATTTAACGCCATCTCTCTCAAAATACCAACAGCATTTTTCACAGAGATAGAACAATCAATTTTAAAATATATATGAAACCACAAAAGGCCCTAAATAGTGAAAGTAACCTTGAAAAGGAAAAGCAAAGCTGGGGGTGCCTGTGTGGCTCAGTTGGTTAAGTGTCTGCCTTTAGCTCAGATCATAATCCCAGAGTCCTGAAACTGGGCCCCGCGTTGGGGTCCCTGCTCAACAAGAAGTCGGCTTGTCCCTTTCCCTCTTCCCCTACCCAGCTCTTGTTCTCTCTTGCTCTCTCAAATAAAAAAGTAAAATCTTTTTAAAAAGGAAAAGTAAAGCTGGAGACATCACAATTCTGGACCTAAAGTTATATTACAAAGCTGTAGTGATCAAATGATCAAAACAGTATGGTACTCACATAAAAATAGACACATAGATCAATGTATCTATGTGAATTAAAAACCCAGAAAGGACCCACAACTATATGGTCAATTAATCTTGGACAAAGTAGGAAAGAATACCCAATGTAAAAAAGCGAGTGTCTTCAACAAATGCTTTCGGTGAAACTGGACAGCACCATGCAAAAAATGACACTAGACCACTTTCTTACACCATACACAATAATAAATTCAAAACAGATTAAAGAGCTAAATGTGGGACCTGAAGCCATTAAAGTCCTATAGGACCTGAACCCAGGCATTAACCTCTTTGACATTGGCCATAGCAACATCTTTTTAGATATATCTCTTGAGACAAGGGAAACAAAAGCAAAATTAAACTATTGGGACTTAATCAAAATAAAAAGTTTCTACAGAGTGAAGGAAACAGCCAACAAAACTAAGAGGCAACCTATAGAATGGGGCAGATATCTGCAAATAACATGTTTGATATCTGATAAAGTGTTAGTATCCAAAATATATGACATACTTATAAAACTGAACACCCAAAAAACAAACAATCCAGTTAAAAAATGGGGAGAAGGAGTGAATAGACATTTATCCAAAGAAGACATACAGATGACCACAGATACATGAAAAAATGCTCAACATCATTTGTCATTGGGGAAATACAAATCAAAACTACAATGAGGTATCACCTCACACCTGTCAGAATGGTTAAAATTAACAACGCAGGAAAAAACAGGTGTTGGCAAGGATGCAGAGAAAGGCGAACCCTCTTACACTGTTGGTGGGAATGCAAACGAGAGCAGTAATAGTGGAAAATAGTATGGAGCTTCCTTCAAAAGTTAAAAATAGAACTACCCTACAACCCAGCAATTGTACTACTAGGTATTTACCCAAAGGATACAAAAATATTGATTTGAAGGATCACATACACCCTGATGTTTATAGCAGCATTAGCAACAATAGCCAAATTATGGAAATAGCCCAAATGTCCATCAACTGATGAACTGATTTTTTTTAAAAAGTGGTATATATGTGTATATAATGGAATATTACTCAGCTATAAAAAATGAAATCTTGCCATTTACAATGAGGTAGATGAGGTAGAGTCTATTACCCTAAGCAAAATAAGTCAGTTAGAGAAAGGCAAATACCATATGATTTCACTCATATGTGGAATTTAAGAAACAAAACAGATGAACATATGAGAAAGAATAAAAAAGAGAGGGAGGCAAATCATAAAGGAAATTCTTAACTATAGAGAACAGATTGAGGGGTTCTGGAGGGGAGGCACATGGCTGGGGGAATGCCTAATTGGGTGATGGGTATTAAAGAGGGCACTTGTGATGAGCACTGAGTGTTATATGTAAGTGATGAATCACTAAATTCTACTCCTGAAACTAATAATATGCTATATGTTAACCAAGTAGAATTTAATAAAAACTTGAAACATTAAAAAATTTAAAAATAGAAATAGCATATGATCCAAGCTGAAGTATACAAAAATATTAATTCAAAAAATACATGCGCCCTTAAGTTTATTTCAGCATTATTTACAATAGCCAAGATTGGAAGCAACCTAAGTTTCCATCAATAGAAAATGGATAAGGAAGATGTGCTACACACACACACACACACACACACACACACACACACACACACACACACACACACACACTGGAACATTATATAGCCATAAAAAAGGATGAGACAACCTTTTCCACTTCATCTACAACTCTTCCTCTCACCCAGCATTCTGCAGCTGCCCTGAAACTCTTTTAGATTAAAAAATACACCAATCATATCACTTCAGGGCCATTGCACCTGCTGAAACAGCTCTCCCAAGATTTTCATATAGTTGGGTCTGTATCATTCAGCATCACTCACTTTTCCAGGTCTTTCAAGAGCATCTTATCTCAAGCAGCACCTTCCATGCCTCCTTACATTCCATCCTTTATCTGACTGCACTTTCTGTATAAATAGAAATATTAATTTACTGTGTAACATCGTTCTCCCTGTCCCTTAGAATATATGCTATATAAGCACAAAACATGGGTCTTGCTTATTTTCTGCTGTATCTCAAGGGCATAGAACAATAGCTTGCATGCAGGTGGCACTTGAAAGACAGTGTTAGAAGAAAAGAAAGAATTAATAATATAAATGTGTATATATTGTGTCAAATCCACAGAAAGACTTAGTGAGATATGTGGCATTTCTACCCAGTAAACACATGAGAAAACTAATTTAAAAAGGTTGAGTGACTTTCCTAAGTCAAAGTGAAGAAAAATGAAGCATACTGAATTATATTGCCTATTGCAAAGTAGAACGATGTCTATGTGTAATCACTTCAGGCTTATTGGAAAGGGACAATTGCATCAGAGGCCCATACATGGGGACACATTGCCTAGTGTGAAGGGCTGGAGAGTTGCAGCTCCTCTTTTCGTCCTTGCACACTACATGGGGCACAATAAACAACAGTTCTCTGGGAAAGGTAGGGGAAGCCTGCTTCAGAGCTTTCACTTCTAAGGGTTCTCCAGTGGCGAAGGCCCATGAAATACCAAAGAGACTTGCAGCTGTGTTTTCCTGAAAGTTGTCTCCTGATCAACTAATATACTGTATTTAGCATCTTTAATGACTTATGGGCAGGGAGAACCACAGACCGTCCTGGCTTTTCTTTGGAAAACAGGAGTTTTGAGGCTTTGTCATAGACAAATTCTGAGTCCTGGTTATAAACTGGCACCCTGTCAGAATGAAGCCTTATAACTGAACCCTACTCCTTATGATTTCCCTAAGAAAGAATACATGGGGACCCAAATAGACCTGCTGCCATTCAAAGGATGAACACCCAGCATTTGCAACAACATGGATAGAACTGGACGGGATTATGCTGAGTGAAATAAGTCAAGCAGAGAAAGACAATTATGATATGGTTTCGCTCATGTGAGGAACATAAGCAATAGCATGGAGGACATTAGGGGAAGGAAGGGAAAACTTAAGGGGGGGAAGTCAGAGGGGGATATGAGCTATGAGAGACTATGGACTCTGAGAAACTGAGGGTTTCAGAGGGGAGGAGGGAGAGGGGATATGTTAGCATGGTGATGGCTATTAAGGAGGGCATGGATTGCATGGAGCACTGGGTGTTATACATAAACAATGAATCAGGGAACACTACATCAAAAACTAATGATATACTGTATGGTGACTAACATAACATAATAAAAAAGTAAATAAATATATTTTTGTTCAATTAAAAAATGTTTTTTGTATACACCATCATTAATATGGAGAAGCAGCAAACCAAAACCCCTGGCAGATGGGGACAGGTAATAAGATTGTCAATCATCTCTTTCTTGTCCTTTCATCTAAGGTATAAATATGGTTTCTTTCTTAGGTGATCCATACAAATTAGCTGTAAATTATCAGCCCTAACAATTCATTTTGTAGTAGCTGGCAACAGCGATGAGATTGCACCCTCCAGTGGACTTTGTTGGAATAGCCACAGCTCTGTGTAACTAATGGATCTTTTGTAGACCCTAAAATGCACAGAAGAGAATTTCTGGGATCAGCATCAGAAGTCAGAGGCAGCTGAGTCTTGTCTTCAGATGGTACAGGAAGAAATTCCTTGGTGTCTGATTGATTTCTCAGTTATGATACTTTCAATAGTAAAGCTTCAGGCATCATATCCAGGCACAGCATAATCTAACAAAAAAGAAGTGTTATTTACCCTTGGACATATTTTTTGGAGGTTGAGGTAACATTTTCCATAAACTTGCCCCCAAATTCAGATCACACTAACCTTTTCTTAATCCTGAATATTATCTTGATTCATTCAGGATAATAAATATTATCCTCCATTATTTTTCACTCCAGGAAAAAGTAAATTCTTTTGCTTTACCTTTTCATCCATGTTTTAACCTGATCTAGAGGAGTAGGACAAGAATGTTGATGGATTTCTCCTATATGTCCTAGTACTCATATCCTAACTACCCGATTTCACTTCTCAGATGTGTGGACCTTAGGTGTGGACCTTGAATTGCTACGCAGTGGGGATTTGGGGCTTCATGGTTGAACAAGGTAGAAATGGACCCTGCTTTTAGGGAATTCAGTCACCTGTAGATAACAAATAATCTTCAACTTTGACTAGTGCACTGTGTGATAGGTGAAACTCTCCTTCACTCTGGAACAGTGGGCTGTTTAGGGGGTAAAGTCTCCTCAAGTGACCCGTATGTTCAGATGCGAGGATGAGTATGAGTTAGGCCAATGGAAAGTAGGTACAGTTTTCAAAGCAGAAGAACTGCATGCTTGAGGTCCTGGGGACCAGAAAGCATGGAATATTCAAGGAACAGGCTCATCCATGGCCCAATAGCAGTTCAGAGAAAATATTGGTTTACCCATCTCATTGCCCTTCAAAATTATGAGTTTAATCTGATTAATGTGAATATGTTAAAAAATGTGGGCATAGGGCCAGGCCAACTGGGTTTAAATTCCAGCTCCACCTTTTACTAACAGTGTGAAGCTTCCAAGTTGGAAAAGATAGCTCAAGCACTAACTTTATGTGAAACTATCTCTAGAGTGGATGTGTGGTGGGGTTCCCATCCAGGCACCCTATGATGCAAAATTGGACACAATTTTTGGAATTTTTTTGTGTCGAGGTAATTTCAAATTTATAGAAATGCTGCAAAAATAGTAAAAGAATCCGCATTTACCCTCAATACCTTTATTCAAATTTCTCAGTTGTTAACATTTTACCAGCTTTGCTTTATCATTCTCTCTCTCTCACACACACACACCTATTTCTTTCTGAATAAGTTGTAGATTTCACGTCCTTTGTGTTTAAATATTCATCGCCATTCCCAAGAAAAATATATTTATCAAAATAAGGACACTCACATTGATGAAAATATTATTTATAGATTTTACATAAACATCACAAATTTTCCCAATACTTTTTATATCATTTTTTTTTCTGACCAAAGGTCCATTTCAAGATAATGCATGGTACTTAATTGTCATGTCACTTATAGACTCATCCACTCTGGGCTAGTTTCTTAAGCTTTCCTTGTCTTCTACATTTTAACATTTTTCAAAATTCTGGGCTAATTATTTTGTAGAGTGCCACTCATGTTGGGATTGTCTGACTGTTTCCTCATGATTCAATTGAGATTAAGCATATTTGACAGAAACACCATGAAAATGATAACATGTCTTTCTCATTACATGATAAAGATAGGCATGTGATATGCATTTGTCCTAATATTGATTCTATAACCTGATCACTTGGTTAAAATGATGTCTACCAAGCTAGCCCAATGTAAATTTACTATATTTCATTGTAATTCTTAATGATTCTGTGAGGAGATATTTTGAGAATATGTAAATATCTATCCCACTGATTATAAAACTTTCATGGAGTAATTTTAGTGCTCCTTTTCATTTATATATTTATAGCACAAACTCGACCACTCTCTTACACCATACACAAAGATAAACTCTAACTGGACCAACGTGTCCATTCCTGTCTCAACGTGAGACAGGGATCCATTAAAATCCTAAAGGAGAACATAGGCAGTAACCTCTTCAAAATTGCCCACAGCAACTTCTTTCAAGACACATCTCCAAAGACAAAGGAAACAAAGGGTTCCCCTGTCTTCACATCCTTGCCAACATTTGTTATCTCTTGTGTTTTTGATACCAGCCATTCTGACAGGAGTAAGATGATCTCTCATTGTGGTTTTGATTTGCATTTCCCCGATGATTAGTGATGTTTAACATCTTTTTATGTACTCATTGGCCATTTCTATGTCATCTTTGGAAACATGTCTATTCAGTTCTTCTGCCCATTTTAAAATTTGATTATTTGTTTTTTGTTGTTGTTGCTGTTGTTGAGTTCTATGAGTTCTTTAGATGTTTTGGTTATTAACCCATTATCTGATATATAGCTTGCACAACTTTTCTCCCACTCTGTAGGTTGACTTTTAATTTTGTTGATGGTTTCATTTGATGTGCCAAAGGTTTTTAGTATGATGTAGTCCCACTTGTTTATTTTTTGCTTTTGTTGCTTTTGTTTTTGGTGTCCCATCAAAAATATTGGTGCCAACACCAACATCAAAGAGCTATTTCCCTATGTTGTCTTTCAGGTATTTTACAGCTTCAGGTTTTACAATTAAGTCTTTAATCCATTTGAAGTTAACTTTTCTGAGTGATGAAAGATAGGGGTCCAATTTCATTCCTTTACATGGGAGTATCCAGTTTTCCTAACGCCGTTTATTGAAAAGACTATCTTCTCCATTGTATATTCTTGGTTTTCTTGTCAAATACTAGTTGGCCATATATGCATGAGTTTATTTCTGGGGTCTTAATTTTATTCCATTGGTCTATGTGTCTGTTTTTATGCTATTACCATACTGTTTTGATTACTATAGTTTTGCAGTACAGCTTGAAATTAGGAAATGTGATGCTTCTAGCTTTCTTTCTCAAAATTGCTTTGGCTATTCAGAGTCTTTTATGGTTCCATATAAATTTTAGGATTGTTTTTGCTATTTCTGTGTAAAATGCCATTGGAAGTTTTATAGATATTGCATTGAGTCTATAGATGGCCTTGAGTAGTATGGACATTTTAATAATATTAATTTTTATGATCCACAAATATGGGATCTTTCCATTTCTTTGTGTATTCCTCAGTATTTTTCATCAATGCCTTATACTTTTTGGTGTAAAGATCTTTCACTTCCTTGGTTAGATTTATTCCTAAGTATTTTATTCTTTTTGATGCTGTTGTAAATGGGATTGTTTCCTCTATTTTTCTTTCAGTGTTTTGTTGCCAGTATATAGATATGCAACTGAGTTTTGTATGTTGATTTTTTTAAAATTTTATTTTTATTATTTGCCCAAGGGGTACAGGTTTGTGAATCATCAGGCTTACATCTTTCACAGCATTCACCAAAGCACAAACCCTCCCCAATGTCCATAACCCATCCACCCTATCCCTACCCTCCCAACCCCCAGTAACCCTCAGTTTGTTTTATGAGATTAGAAGTCTCTTATGGTTTGTCTCCTTCCCCATCCCATCTTGTTTCATTATTTTTCCCTCCCTACCCCCCACAACCCCCCACCCTGCCCCTCAAGTTCCTCATATCAGAGAGATCATATGATAATTGTCTTTCTCTGTATGTTGATTTTTTAAAAAAGATTTTATTTACCTATTTGTCAAAGAGAGAGAGAGAGAGAGAGAGAGAGAGAGAGAGAGAGAGAGAGAACAAGTGGGGGAATGGCAGGCAGAGGGAGAAGCAGGCTCCCTGCTGAGCAAAGAGCCCAATGGGGGACTCTATCCCGGGACCCTGGGATCATGACCTGAGCCAAAGGCCGGCACTTAACCAACTAAGCCACCCAGGCATACCTGTATGTTGATTTTATATCCTGCAACTTTACTGAATTCATTTATTAGTTATAACAGTTATTTTTTCATGGAGTATTTAGGATTTTCTGTATATAAGGTTATGTTATCTGCAAACAGAGACAATTTAACATCTTCCTTTCTTATTTGGATGTCTTTCATTTCTTTTTCTTGCCTAAACACTCTGGCTAGGACTTCCAGTGTTATGTTGAATAGAAGTGATGAGAGTGGTTGCCCTTCTCTTACTCCGGATTTTAGAGGAAAACTTTTCACCATTGACTATGAGGTTGTGACTATGAGCTGTGAGGTTGTCATATATGGTATTCATTACATTGAGGTATATTCTTTCTATACTCAATTTGTTAAGAACTTTTATATGAAAAGATGTTGAATTTTGTCAAATGTTTTTTCTACATCTACTGAGAGAATTGTATGATTTTATCTTTAATTCTATTAATGTGGTGTATCACATTTATTGATTGACATATGTTGAACCATCCCTCTATTCCAGAGATAAATCACAATTGACCATGGTGTATGATCCTTTAATATGCTGTTGAATTAGATTTGCTAGAATTATGTTAAAAATTTTTGCCTCTATATTCATCAGTGATATTGGATTGTGATTTTCTTTTTTTTTGTAGGGTTCATATCTGGCTTTGGTATAAGGATAATGTTGGCCTTGTAAAATGAATTTGGGAGTGCTCTATTTTCAGTTTCCCAGAAAACTTTGAGTAAGATTGGCATTACTTCTTCTTTAAGTGTTTGGTTGGTTGGTTGCGTATAGCACCCAGAGCTCCATGCAATACGTGCCCTCCTTAATACCCATCCCCGGGCCAACCCATCTCCCCAACCTCTTCCCCTCTGAAACCCTCAGTTTGTTTCCCATAGTCCATAGTCTCAGTCTCTCATGGTTCATCTTCTGCTTTGATTTCCGCTTCCTTCATTTTTCCCTTCCTTCTCCTAATGTCCTCCATGCTATTCCTTATGTTCCACATTTAAGTGAAACCTTATGATAATTGTCTTTCTCTGCTTGACTTATACACAAACAATGAATCATGGAACACTACATCAAAAATTAATGAAGTACTGTATGGTGACTAACATAATAAAAAATAAACATTTCTTGTATCATAAAAAATAAACAAAAGCTTTATTTTCAACCTCAAAAAAATAAATGTTTGGTAGAATTCACCAGTCAAACCCTCTGGTCCTGGGCTTTTCTTTGTTGGAAAAGTTTAGATTTTTGCTTCAATCTCCTTAGTCATTGTTGAACTGTTGAGGTTTCTTATTTCTTCATGATTCGTGATTGGTATATTATAGTTTCATAGGAATTTATCCATAGCTTCTAAATTATCCATTTTTTGGTGTATAATTGCTCATAGTAGCCCCTTATCATCCTTTGTATTTCTGTGGTTCTAATTTTCATTATAATTTTATTTCATTCCTCTATTTTTTGGGTTACTCCAGCTAAGAATTTGTCAATTTCTTTTCAAAAAACCAACTTTTTAAAAAATTCTCTTGTCTTTCTAGTCTCTATTTCATTTATTTCTGCTTGAATCTTTTTTCCCTTCCTTCTGATAATTTTGGTTTGATTTTTTTCTAATTCTTTGAGGTATAATGTTAGGTTGTTTATTTGAGAGCTTTCCTTTTTCTTATGTAGGCATTTATTGGTATAAGTTTCCCTCTTAGAACTGCTTTTGCTGAGCATGATTGGGAGAAGTTTGAGAAGATGGCAGAGTAAGGGACCCTGAGCTTACCCCATCCCATGTTTATAACTAGATATCATCTACATCCAAGTCAATAAATCAGAGAGTGATCAGAACACTTGCAAAACAAACTCCACAACAAAGTACAGAGAAAAAGATGCATCTGAAAGTTTAGGAAGGTCAGAAAGGTGGAAGGAAGCTGACCACAGGAGGGTGAGAGCTGTGTGCAAGGAGAGGGAGAGAAACAGGCACTAACACCAGGGAGCTCATACAAGGAAGACTAATCCCCATAACATTTGGCTTTAAAAACCAGAGGGGCTGAATTCAGTGAGTTTATAAATTCAGTTATATTTGGAGCCTGGAGCTTTAAAAGCAAGCAGATTCAGCACTGGATGAGCGAGGAGGGCAAGTGATCGCTGGATCAGGGCCCATAGAAAGACAGTAGTAGCCCAAGGATAGACAACATAAAAACATCAGTTTGCACAATACCGGTGGAGGGCAAACCATAGACAGATCTGTTAAAACAGTTTTTGGAACATGTTGAGAGACTTTGAAAATAAGGGACCTGGCAAGTGCTATTTTTCCTCCCCTGGTCCCCAACATAAACACAGAGCCACCTGCAGGAGGCAGGCTGCACAGATATTTTAGCCTTAGGCCAGGGCTGAGGAGAGATTTTACTGAGCACACATCACACCCACCTGCCAGGTTGCTTAAGAAATTTTCAACTTTTAAGGTTTGTGGGCACTGCTCCTGGGCTCCCCGGGAAGCTCTACTTTTACCAAGGTCAGAATGACTCCACCAAACTTCAGAGCATCGGCTCCATTTCTGCCCCCAGCACACGTTGTACATCTGCTTCACTAGCAAAGAACCTAAAAGAAACATTGCAAAATAAAGAGTTAAAAACCTCCCTAAATTCCATTCCCATAATCTGAAGCCTGGAACCAGGCACATACTAAAAGCATAAGATGAAGTTTGTAACTTTCTGAAGTGCCATTTTTCATGATGATTTGTAACCTTATTGTAACAAAAAAATATATAAATCCCGAATTAAACATTCCTTTGGAGCAATGTCTTCTTTGTGGAGATTGTGTATCCCTAGCACCTGTCCTCACTTGGGCTCCAAGAGAATTCTCTTCCTCTATTTCTTTTTAAAGAAATTCTACAAGGTTTGTTCATTTTTTGGTGACAGTTGTTGGCGTAGTCAGCAGGATAGCAGAGCAACTTGCCTGAGAACACCTGGGGTCCTCTGACACTCAACCCTCAATACCAGCATGGGCACTTTGTGCCCCTCTGGCTTCTCAGCACCTGACAGGAGCATCTGGTGAGTTCTCCTGATATGGGGACCTCCTCGGTTTGAGTTGGTAGTCCTGACTTGCATTCAAGATGTTAAAGATTACCAGTGGGAATAACCCAGGGGAGGGGGCAGTTGATGGGTCAGTTGTTGTAATTTGCCATTATACTAATTGAAGTTATTAATATAGGGCTTGAATAAATTTCCTGGCTAGAAATATGAGAGGCTGAGTCACTCAGCTCCAAAGAGAAGGGGCACTTGCTCCTTCTGGCCATATGGCTCTCTCAGGTGATGATATTCCTCAAGCCCTGTAGGGGTCCCACAGGAATTTCCTATCTTATGAGGTAATGAACAACAGGCTCCTCCAGGGACGCACACATAAGCATTGATCATCCCCGTGAGTGCTCCTATCCTGCTCGGTGCTCTGAGACCCCACCAGGAGAAACCAAGACACATACGAGACTGTATCATGACCATTTGGCAGTGACACTCCCAAGCAGCACCCTCTCGATCCACCAAATTTAACATCCTAGGATCTTATTCAAGCCTTACTCTAAAAATAAAACTGAAACTAAAAGAAATGGGGACCTGTGCTTCAAAGGATGGAACAAACCCAGGAATACCAACAACCACCCACAAGAACCCCTGGGAGGCTGTGTGTAGAGTACACAGGAGCCTAGACTTGCAAGTGCCCACTTCACAGGGAAAATTTCAGGATAGCCTGAGTCTCAGATGGCCCAAACGGGTCCTTTTGACATATCTGAATTTGTTTCCTGGGCACACAATTAGAGAAAGCTAGCTACAAGACTAAATAACCAGACACTAGCAAGCCATTTGGTTCAGTCAATGAAGCCCCTGGCACTTGTCGAGGAACCTATGATCACAGAGCTACTCTGGATTCACCTAGTTTGTTTGTTGCTGCAGCTTTTGGGACCTTTGCACAAAACTGGCCATGTTCTAACTGGAAATGGAAAATAACCAATTAGTGGATCCATAAATTATAATGCTGTCTTACAATTGATTTCTGTCAATAAAAGGGGGCTACTTGGAAATTGGGTCTTTTTTTTAAGATTTTATTTATTTATTTGACACAGAGAGAGAGAGAGAGAGAGAGAGAGAG
>LNAC01001262.1:32815-48096 GCA_002007465.1 Ailurus styani
TTTTTTTTTTAGTGAATACAGGTGCAACATATTTGATATCAAAGCTAATTGAAGGTTGTTGATTTGATTAATATAAACTTCTCTCTAGTGTTATCAACTTCAAATATAATACAGATAGCCAACTTGTGTTCTACTGGAATTTATCAGTTAAGTTCATGTCATCTCTGTTGCAATCTGTCAGCAGAGGAGACTTAAAATAATGGTTGAGGGGCACCTGGGCACAGTTGGTTAAGTGCCCGACTTTTGATTTTGGGTCAGATGATGATTTCAGGCTGACATTGAACCCCATGTCAGGTTCCACACTGGGCATGGAGCCCGATTAAGATTCTCTCTCCCTCTCCCTCTGCCTCCCATACCTCCCTCTCTAAAAAAAATAAAAAATAAAAATAAATAAAAAATTAAAAATAATGGTTAATTTTGTCTGTCTCATGAAACTTTTATGGGTAATTGTTAAGGACAAATAAGTTAAATAAGTAAAAAAATGTTTATAGATGAACATTTAAATAGCTTCCAAAAGTCACTGGTAACCTAAAACTTGAAGTTAAATCATTGGATATCTAAGTCTTTTCCAAATAAAAATAAACTGAAGTTTTTATTTAAATTCCAGTTAACATGCAATTAGATTAGCCTCGGGTGTACCATATAGTGATTCTACACTTCCTTCTAACACCCGGTGCTCATCACAAGTGTACTCTTTAATCCCCATCATGTGTTTAGTCCTCCTCCCTGCACAACCTCCCCTGTGGTAACCATCAGTTTGTTCTCTATAGTTAGGAGTCTGTTTCTTGGATTCTCTCTCTCTCTCTCTCTCTCTCTCTCTCTCTCTCTCTCTCTCTAACTTTGCTCATTTGTTTTCTTTCTTAAAATTCCACATATGCGTGAAATCATATGGTATTTGTCTTTCTCTGACTGATTTATTTTGCTTTTGACTTCCTATTGCAGAGAAACTAGATACTTGGGTCTGTTGGCAAACATGCTTTGTGCCTTATTGGAAGACTGTTCTATGAAAATAAAGACATTTCGAAATATTATGAAATATATTAAAAAATTTTCCAATCTAAAGAATTCTAGTGTAATAATTCACAATTTGTTACTAGTTATTTTTTTCACAGGAGACTAAGACTCCTAAGAATTAAAATTCTGAAAAATATGATCGAGACTTCTGGAAAATGATAAAGAAAGCAATTTTGTATGTAGGAAAGAAGGAGATACGTAAGAAAAGGATAAGGAATGAGAATACATTTTGTTGACAGAAAAGAAAATAATTTTGTCCTAAAATGAGACTGGTTATTTAGAGAGGGAAAGTTTAGGACGAAATCTAAAAGAAAAATACAAAAGTTTTGTGAAGGGGAATCTTTGGAAAAGAATTTTAGGTGTGGTCAGGACTGACTATGATTGGAATAAGTGAGTTTTAAAAGCACACCAATGTAAAATTAAATTTAGGCTTTTCTGTGTGTTAAAAAAGACAAGTCTTTCTTGGATTATTGGTCTGCTATTAATAAGAAAGTATCAACAAGCTTTTATCCCCATTTGCTCAGAAAAATAAGGTTTCCGTATTGGGCTTTATCAGGTCTTTGATTACTTAACACAAGTAAATTTCCTCAATATTAAAAGAGCTAAGTTTTGCTAACAACTATTCCGTAAAATCTCTTATGGAAACCTTGGTTAAACAGATAGTTAAATATTAGGTTTTAGAATAATCTATGATCCTATGTAGGCACACGCTTTAAAACACGCTGGGGCTTTTGTAAAAATTCAACTTCCCAGAAATTCAAATCCTAAATGAAGTCTTTTTGAATAATTACTTGTTTATTTAATATGTTAAGTTACATGGGAAGCAACGTCAAACAAATGATAATAAACTTTCTGAGGTTATCGTTGTGGGTAAATGCTATATCTGTTCTAAAACCACATAAAATTCCTAAGGTTTTAATAGGTTCTGGCATAACATCATCATTTAAACTTCTAATTATTAAAATGTTGTTTGTCACAAAAATAACCATATTTCCTTGTCAACTGCATTGTAATGAACTCTCATCGGTCTCCTCAAACCATGTCCACTTTTGAGTCTTTTGTCATTTACAGTTATTGTTCTGATGCTCCGGCAAAATATGTTTCAGCTTCAAGGAGATTCATGAGGAAGGCTTTTTGACAAATACAGATTCCTGATACCCTTAAGATCATAAAAGTAAACTGAGTAAGGATTTCCAAAACTAATGGGAAAACTTCATCTAAACAGAACAAAAATTAATAACATGGGACTAAATGAATTAAGACGAGGTTTTTATGACTCTTGTTTGAAAATATTGCTGGTTCTCTAATGTTTACTCTTCCAGGTTTAAGTAAACTTTTTCCCTTAAGGGGTCTATGACTCACAAATTTTGAGAAAATATTTCTTTATGAACAAATTGAAGCATTTATCTTTTCTCCCTACCTGAGCCCTCCAGAATTCAGAAACTGTCAGTGAGTATTCTTTCTTTCATGGCAATTATAATTATTTACACAAGTTCAATACAAACCTGTTCTCCTTATAACAGGACACCATTGGACACACCGGTTTTATTACCAAGGCTTTGACAGGAATGTCATATTTGAGAGGCATGCATAGACTCAGGTACGACCAGACAGTTTTAAGGAACTCAGGTTGAATTTATGGAGCCAGTAGAGTCCCTTGGAAATGTCAGCCTGATACCTTGCTTATAGAGTCCCCAGCAGCCTTACCAGGCCTGCAGACTGAAACTAGACAACTGGAGGTATCTTTCAGAGAAATTGCCACAATCGCTCATATATGGACAATTTGCTGTGCCTGCTGCCCTATGGGTCACTCAAAAGAATCACCAGAAACATTTGAAGTACAAACCCAAAAAATCCGTCAGATTGTCACTACCTGCTCCCACTCCATCTGAGGCTGCTTCAAGCCTCACATCTAAAATCTTCTCACTGGAAGCATAAGGAACTTAGGTACCGGGTTTACAATTTGCTCCAATGATTAACCTGTGTTTTCCTTTTGTTTCCATAAAAGTGCCTCTTAGATTGCTTGCTAATTAAGGCAGAGTCTACATGATGGCTGACACCACTTGCTGCACCTATATTAACTCCTTCTGGGTGGGAAATAGGACTCTATATCGATAAAATCAGGCTATAAGCCACTTGGCTGTAAGAAGTCCTTCACCACCACACCTCTTTTCCAGGGTGACCAGAACTGATATACTCATCTATTCTCTTGGAGACCCATGGATGTAGATCAGTTTTAGCAGGGATAGTGAGTTTAACTCTACTGTTACTTTTCCTTAAAGTATAGTTGGGAATAAAATTAATGATGTCATGTAGTACCAAACAATGTATGAAAATATTCACCTTCTCTGGTAAGGAACTATCTCTGTTTTTTTCCCTTCCATCAACACAAAGGACGAGATGTTGTGTCTTGTATCATGCCAAATCCTTCCATTCCAAAGCCCATATTGTGTCTTGGTTCAGCTTAAAGCAGTTATAGAAGATGGACTTCCATCCATGTTACATAGAAATGGAATGAATCGGAAATTATAACAGGAAAAAACTTAACATGTCTTATTCTGTGTTACTTCTATTTCCCATACTGCTATGACCTATAAATTAAAAGCTTCTGCCTCACCCTGCACATAAGCATGTTACAACTAAAATATGAAGAAACTGCTCTTTATGCAAAATCTAGCTCACCTGAGGAGATAAGGAGGTAGCCAGAGTTGTCATCATTTAAATTCATGAAGAATGAGGAATGATCATAACTCAGGGGAGAATTGAAATGGTGCCCCACGAGGTTAATGAAATAAAAACTAAGAAAAAGTTAAACACGTGTTTTCAGGCCATTGTTTTCCCCTAACCAGCTATTGTGTCTTTTCAGACCCCACTAACAAAACTCACTAGCTTTGTCTGCAGAAGCCTGGACTAAAGGTCAATTGATATGGTTTTAGGCTATGAACAATCAAGGCCCTGCATTCCTTGCCAGACACTACAAGCCTAAGACCCCATCCAGGTTATACCAGTTTGGGGAGCATACCCAAAGTCCCTTCTCCTTATCTTAAGAAATCCTCCTGGTGACAGGGACTGAATTTCACTTCCTTCTGATGTTACGTTTGCCCCCTAAAGAAACATGGGAATATAAGTAATGTTTGCTCAATGCACAAACTCCATATTTCCTCATAAAGAATCATGAATTTGTCTACCCATTTATCAAGATGTATGTAAAAGCATCTTTGGATTTACTTCTTCTGTCTGAATCTATTCAACATCTCATTGGTTCCTTTAAATTGTACTTGTTGGAGTTCTTTTACTTTCAATATATCTTTTAAAAATGTTTATATCAAATGTAAATGTATATATATTCACACCTAACAAAATGGATTTGATGGACCCAGGGCAAACAGCCCAGTCACCTTGGCACCAAGGTACATAAAATAAGGTTGATCACCAATGCTTTCAGAGGAAAGATTATTGACCTAATGGGGGAAATTATAAAGGAAATTTTTAGCTTCTTTTTTTTTTGAAATTTTCAACTTTTAATGTTTGCGGGCACTTTCTCCTGGGCTCCCCAGGAAGCTCTACTTTTACCAAGGTCAGAATGACTTCACCAAACTTCAAAGCATGGGCTCTATTTCTGCTCCCAGAACACACTGTACGTCTGTTTCATTAGCAAAGAACCTAAAAGAAACATTTTAAACCAAAGATAGGAGTAAAAAACTCCCTACATTCCATTCCCATAGCTCTGAAGCCTACAACTTTGCACACACCAAAAGCATAAGATATAGTTTATAATTTTCTGGAATGTCCTTCATCATGATTTGTAACACTTGATGTAACAGAAAACATATAACTCCATATTAAACATTCTTTATCCGGATCACCATCTTCTTTTTGAAGATTATGTACCCTGGGAAGCTGTCCTCACTTGGGCTCAAATAAAACTCTCTTCTTTAAAAAATATTCTAAAATATTTGTTCATTTTACATCAACAGGGTGCATGGCTGCCACTGTGCTTAATATCCAGCCACCACATCTCACCAACCCATGTGGCCCTAGCCACTAGCATGTGCTGGTCCTAGCTGCAACCAGTCATGGTAGTAGCTCATCCCCCCACCTGCCCCAGCACATAGCTCCCAGCCACTACAATGCTTCAGTGTATCTGGCATAGGACTAATGGCCAATGCTAATTTAGCTAACACCACTGCGCTGCTCCCAAGTTCCCTGGCAGGAATACCCCCTTAGAGCTGGCCTGCCTGGATCCCACTAACACTACAGAGAGTAAGCCCGGCTGACAGCAGGCAGAGAGTCAGTTCACATGACTGGACTGAAAGGAAAAGTGACTCAGACACAACAATAAGACAAAAGCAACACACTCTCCTGATGTATCAGGGTCTGGTGAACAGGGGACACTGAACTGCTGAGCACTCCAGAACCCCCTCTTCATAAAGTCATTACTTAAAAGAGCAGAAGACATAGCTGACTCTCAGCACACAGAAACAGGCACAGAGAGACAGACAACCTGAGGATATAGAGAAATATATTCCAAATGAAACAATAGGACTAGACCACAGACAGAGATTCAAGTGAAACAGATATAATTAATATGTCTGCTGAGAATTTAAAGCAATGATCATAAGGATACTCAATAGCCTTGAGAAAAGAATGGAAGACATCAGTAAGACCCTTAAAAGAGAAAAAGAGAATAACATAGCAGAGATGAAGGCACAATATACCAAATGCAAAACACATTTGATGGAATGAGCAATAGGCTGGAAGAAGCAGTGACTTAGAAGACAGAGGAATGGAATGTAATTAACATGAACAAAAGAGAGAAAAGAATCATGATAAATGAGAACAGACTCAGGGAAATCAGTGACTCCATCAAACATAATAACATTTGCATTATAGAAGTTCAAGAAGAAGAAGAGAAAGAAAGGAGGCAGAACATTTATTTGAAGAAATAATAGCTGAAAATGTCCCTAATCTGGGGAAGGAAACAAATGTCCAGATCCTGGAGGAACTAGGAACCCCCATCAAAATCAACAAAATCAGGTCAACACCAAGAAATATTGTAATGGAATTTGAAAAATACAGTGATGAGGGCGTCTGGGTGGCTCAGTGGGTTAAAGCCTCTGCTTTCGGCTCAGGTCATGATCTCAGCGTCCTGGGATTGAGGCCTGCATCGGGCTCTCTGCNGCTCAAGAAATACAATGTTAGGGCGCCTGGGTGGCTCAGTGGGTTAAAGCCTCTGCTTTCGGCTCAGGTCATGATCTCAGCGTCCTGGGATCGAGGCCCGCATCGGGCTCTCTGCTCAGCAGGGAGCCTGCTTCCTCCTCTCCCTGTCTCTCTGCCTGCCTCTCTGCCTACTTGTAATCTCTCTCTGTGTGTCAAATAAATAAATAAAATCTTAAAAAAAGAAAAATACAGTGATGAAAAAAATTCTAAATGCAACAAGACAAAAGAATTTAGTAAATTAACAAGGGAAAACCCATGAGACTAGTAGGATATTTTTCAAAGGAAACTTGGCAAGCCAGAAGGGGTGGCATAATGTATTCAAAGTGCTGAATGGGAAAAATCTGCAGCCAAGGATATTCTGTCCAGCAAGACTATCATTCAGAATAGCAGGAGAGATAGTTTCCCAGACAAAAACTAAAAGAGTTAGTGACCACTAAACCAGCTCTGCAAGAAATATTAAAGGGGACATTCTTTTTTAAAAGATTCTATTGTTTTAAGTAATCTCTACACCCAATGTAGAGTTCAATCTCATGACCCTGAGATCAAGAATTGCATGCTTTACTGACTGAACCAGCCAGGTACCCTAAAGGGAACTCCTTGAGTAGAAAGGTGAGAGCAAAATTGAAGGTATAAAGGTAGAAAACACAAAAGGAGTATGAGAGAATATTTCTGTAAAAGCTCAGTGAAGCAACTCAAAAAGTAAAAGGATATGAAATATAATAACATATATCTAAAACAAGGAGAGGAGAAGAGAAATGAATGGGTTCAAACTTCAACAAACATCAACTTAATTGACTGCTATATGCAGAAGAGGTTATATATAAATATAATGGTAACCACAAATCAAAAAGTAATAAACAGGCAAAGAATAAAGAGGAAAAAATCCAAATATATCACTATGAAAATCAGCAAAACAGGAAAGAGAGAAACACAGGCAAGGATCAGAGAAAATCTTTAGAAACCACTACAAAACAACTAACAAAATGACAACAAATACTTATCTATCAATAATTACTTTGAATGTAATTGGACTAAATGCTCCAATCAAAAGACATAGGATGACAATGGATTAAAAAATAAAAAACAAGATCCATTTATATGATGCCTATAAAAGATTCATTTTAGATCTAAAGACATTTGCAGATTCAAAGTGAGGGGATGGAGAAACATCTATTACACAAATGGATGTCAAAAGAAAGCTAGAATAGCAATACTTATATTAGAAAAAATAAACATTAAAACAAAGACTGTAATAAGAGAAGAAAGACAATATATAATTATAAAGGGGACAAACAAACAAGAATATATAACTATTTTAAATATTTATGTGCCCAACATGAGAGCACCCAAATACATAAGACAGTTAACAACAAGTATAAAGGAACAAATTGATAATACTACAATAATAGTAGGGGACTTTAACACCCCACTTACAAGAATGGACAGATTATCTAAACAGAAAATCAACAAGGAAACAATGGCTTTGAATGACACACTGGAATAGATGAATTTAACAGATATATTCAGAACATTCCATTCTAAAGCAGCAGAATACACATTCTTTTCAAGTGCACATGGGACGTTCTCCAGGATAGATCACATATCAGCCCACAAAACCACCCTCAATAAATTCAAGAACATCAAAGTCTTACATCTTTTCTGACCATACTATGAACTACAAGTCAACCACAAGAAAAAATCTGGAAAGGCCACAAATACATGGAGGCTACATAAGATGCTAGTAATCAATGAATGTGTCAACCAGGAATTAAAAGAAGAAATAAAAATACATGGAAGGAAGTTAAGAGGAAAATACAACAGTCCAAAACCTTTGGGATGCAGCAAAACTAGTTCTAAAAGAGAAATTTATAGCAATACAGACTTACTTCAAAAAGAAAAAAAACCTCAAATAAACAACCTAACCTCCCACCAAAAGGAATTAGAAAAAGAAGAACAAACAAAACCTAAAACCAGCAGAAGAAAGGAAATAATAAATATTGGAGCAGAAATAAATGATAAACTAAAAAATCAATAGAACAGATCAATGAAACCAGGAGCTGGTTCTTTAAAAAAAACATAAAATTAATACAGCTCTATCTAGACTTATCAAGAAAAAAGAGAATGGTTCAAATAAATAAAATCATTAATGAGGGAGGAGAAATCATAGACAACACCACAGAAATACAAACAATCGTAAGAGAACATTATGAAAAAGTATATGCCAACAAATTGGACAACATGAAAGAAATTGATAAATTCTTAGAAACATAAACTACCAAAACTGAAACAGGGAGAAATAGAAAATTTGGACAGATACCCAGCAAAGAAATTGAATCAGTAATTAAAACAAAACAACAACAACAACAAAACTTCAATAAACGAAAGTCTGCAGCCAGATGGCTTCACAGGCAAATTCTACCAAAATTTTAAAGAAGAGTTAATACCTATATTCCTCAAAAAATTCCAAAAACTAGAAAAGGAAGGAAAACTTCCAAATTTATTCTATGAGGCGAGCATTATCCTAATATCAAAAGCAAATAAAGACACCCCTAAAAAAGAAAAGTATAGGCCAGTATCCCTGGTAAACATAAATGCAAAAATCTTCCATAAAATACTAGCAAACCAAATCCAATAATACATTAAAAGAATCACTCAATGATCAAGTGTGATTTATCCCTGGGTTGCAAGAGTTGTTCAATATTTGCAAATCAATCAATACAACACATTACATTAATAAAAGAAAGGATAAGAACCTTATGATCATTTCAATAGATGCAGAAAAAGCATTTGACAAAGCACTACATCCATTCATGATAAAAGCCCTCAACACAGTAGGTTTAGAGGGAACACACCTCTAAGTAATAAAGGCCATATATGAAAAACTCACAGCTAACATTATCCTCAATGGGGAAAAACCGAGAGATTTTTCCTCTATGGTCAGTGATGTCCACTCTCACCACTGTTATTTAACATAGTGCTGGAAGTTCTAGCTTCAGCAATCATACAACCAAAAGAAATAAAAGGCATCCAAATCAGCAAGGAAGAAGTAAAACTTTCACTACTTGCAGATGACATGATAATATATATATAGAAAACCTGAAAGACCACCAAAGACTGCTAGAACTGATAAATGATTCAGTAGAGTCACAAGATACAAAATCAATGCACAGAAATTTTTTGCATTTCTATATATTAATGAATCAGCAGGAGAAAGTTGGAAAAAATCCCATTTACATTACACCAAAAATAAAAATATAACCAGGAATAAATCTAAACAAGGAGGTAAATGAACTGTACTCTGAAAACTATGAAATATTGATGAGAGAAATTGAAGATGACCTAAAGAAACAAAAAGACATTCCATGCTTATGGATTGGAAGAACAAATATTGTTAAAAGATCTACACTACCCAAAGCAATCTACACATTTAATGCAATCCCATCAAAATACCAATGTTATTTTCCACAGAAGTAGATCAATTCTAAAATATATATGGAACCACAAAAGACCCCAAATAGCCAAAGCGATCTTGAAAAACAAAGGCAAAGCTGGAGACATCACAATCCTGGACTTAAAGTTATATTACAAAGCTGTAGTGATCAAAAGAGTATGGTATTGGCACAAAATAGACACATAGATCATACAATAGAATAGAAAACACAGAAGAAAACACAGAATTATATGGTCAATTAATCTTTGGCAATGTAGGAAAGAATATAGAATGGGAATGGGAAAAAGACAGTCTTCAACAAATGGTGTGGGGAAAACTGGATATCTATATGCAAAAGAACCAATTTAAAGTGATATAGGCACCTCTATGTTTATAGTAACATTATTTATAATAGCCAAATTATGGAAGCAGCCCAAGTGTCCATTGATTGATGAATGGATAAAGAAGTGGTAATACATACAGTGGAATATTACTCAGCCATAAAAAAGGAATGAAATCTTGCCATTTGCAAGGATGTGGATGGAGCTATAGAGTATTATACTAAACAAAATAAGTCAGTCAGAGAAAGACAAATACCATGTGATTTCATTAATATGCGGAATTTAAGAAACAAAACAAATGAACCAAGGGAAAAAAGAGAGAGAAACAAGCCAAGAAACAGGCTCTAAACTATAGAGAACAAACTGATGGTTACCAGAGGGGAGGTAAGTGAGGGGATAGGTAAAATGGGTGATGGGGATTAAGGACCGTACCTATTGTGATGAGCACAGGGTGATGTATGGAATTGTTGAATCACTATATTGTACACCTGAAACTAATATAACATTGTTTGTTAATTATACTGGAATTAAAATTTAAAAAAGAAACTGCAAATTGAAGCCACAAAAATAAATAAAACATAAAATAGAGAAAAATAACTGCTTTTGCTTCATCTTGTATATTTTAGTATGTTCTGTTTCCATTTTCATTTGTCTTAAGATACTTTTTAATTTTCTTTTTTATTTCTAATTTGACACATTCACTGTTCAGGAGTGTGTTGTTTAATTTTCATGTATTTGTGTGCTTTTCAGGTTTCTTTCTGTTATTGATTTCTAATTTCATACTATTGTGGTCAGAAAAGATACTAGATATGACTTCAACATTCTTAAATCTCTTGTCTTGCTTTGTGACCCAACACATGATCTATCCTGGGGAATGTTCTATATCATTATTTATTCCAATTATCAAATTGTGCAGGTTTAGGCAGTTTGAGCCCCATTTAAGATGTTTCTTGTGTTCTTTTGACAAGATCCTATCATTTTTTGCATACTACCTTTCTTTTTGTTTTTTGTTTATTTGTTTTTGTTAGAGAGAGAGAAAGAGAGCGACAGCGATGAAAGAGTAGAGGGAGAAGGGGAGAGAGAATCAGAGAATCCCAAGTATTATCCATGCTCAGTGAGAAGCCTGATGCAGGGCTCAATCTCCCAACCCTGAGATCATGACCTGAGCTGAAATCAAGAGTCAGATGCTTAACTGACTGAGCCTTCCAGGTGTCCCAGCACTTCCTCATTTTCTATTCCATTCAGATGTTCCACACTAATCTTAGATTTTCTTTATTCCATCTCTGGAATCAATGACTTGTCCAGAGAACACTGATTCCTTTCATTAGGAAATGGTATTTAGAAACAGTGATCTGGGTGCCAGATGTTCTCATTGCAACTGGGATAGAACCATTTTAATTACATTCTGTGCTTCCAGCCTTACTGTGTAGTGAAACTACAGGTGTTTTCATAAAATGATACTAGCTCTAGTATGATACTTGGAGAACTAGTTAAATCTTGGTTTTCCATTTCGCTGGAGTAAAACAGACCCTAAATAATGGAACTAAAATATTTTTAGATGTTTCTTGTATGACTTACCACTGATTTCCATTTGCATTCCAGGAGTAATTTCCCTTTGGAACTGAAAGCTTATTTTGTCTATAAAACAAGTTTTCATAACCCTTTTTAGCTAGAGCCAGAAATGTAACCAATTAAAGAACAAATATATTTAGATTGTAATATGTCAAAAATTAGTCAGTGTAGTCTGGTTGTTGGATAATGGCATGGGCTCACATTCGCTGATCCACCTCTGTAAATACAACTAAATATCCTGGAAATAATTCAACAGACTCTAAAAGATAGAAAAAGGAATGTAGACTGAATAAAGACCCAAGGACTTGAAGAATGACACCAAAGTGAGTTCCCTGGGGTTTCTTTATCTCACCTACATATCCTAGACTGGGTATCTGAGCAGTGTACAATCCTGACACTGCCAACAGGCATTGGCCAAAAACAAAAACAAAAACAAAAACAAACCCTCAAAAAACAAAAAAAGGAAAATGAAAATAAAAACCTTCTCTCCCTATACAAATAACTGGGAAAGAGAAAACTTAGCAGGGAGATTCATACCCAGTGGCAGCAGCTGTCACCTGTCTGCAGTAGCTTCACCAGAAGAGCTGGGGGAGGAGATGAAAACTACTCATCCCCCATGCTCCACAGCAGCCAGAAGTGACAACAGGATCTGATCTTCCCTAAGCAGTAACAGCAGAACCCAGGGAAAACCAACACACTCCCTGCCCCACACTGGGAGGCTGCAGATGAGCCCTTCTATCTATAATGGTAATGCCAGTTGGCTAAGTGTCTCCCAGTCATCTAGCAACTGCATAAGACAGTCCAAGGCCAGTGTTTCCTTATCTTCTACTCATTGGCAGACAGCCACCTTGTTCTAGTGGGTCCTGGCCCTTCACCTAATGGCTGAAGGCACCCATGCTAGATACATCTGGCTGGCTCTGTACCCAGTTGCAAAAGGTGAACTACACCAGAGCTTCCTGATCTTCCACCTAGGCCCATGGTTCCTGGTTCTCCACACAATAGCAGAAGACAGCTCATCTTTGACTATGCCAGGAGAAGTCAAGTGGGAAGCCCAGCGGCACTAAATAGCTGGAGAATAGGTTAGGGGAAATGTTTTCTATCTCATGAGTCCAGATTCCCCACAACTCACTTAACTACAGTGGGAGATGAAGGAGGCATTTTCCTTCTCTGCATGCAATACCAGTAGGAGCTCAAGCAAAGCCAAAAGAATAAAACATATCAAAATAGCATTGCAGTGGCACCTGGGTGGCTCAGTCAGTTAAGCATCCAACTCTTGATTTCAGCTCAGATCATGATCTCGCTCTTGTGGGATCAAGCCCTGAATTGGGCTTTGCACTCAGTACAGAATTTGTTTTAAATTCTTTTTCCCTCTCCTTCTCCCCCTCCTCTCATCCCTCCCTCCCGCAAATGAATAAATGATATCTAAAAGAAAGTAGCATTGCAAAGTCTCAGGAAACTAAATTGTCATTGAAACTTCAGTTCACAAAAGTAGGCTAGAACCTATACACTACACATGGTGATTGCCTGAGAAAATAAAAGATATAAATAGGATAAAGAATCTCTTAACCTAATGTTCAGAATGTTCAAAATACAATTGAAAATAATTTGTTATACCAAGAATCAGGAAGATAAAAACTTGAGTAAGAAAAAGCAACCAAATGACACCAAATACTGAGATGAATTAGATGTTGGAATAATCTCATAAAGATTTTAAAACACACACACAAAAAAAGATTTTAAAGCAGCCACTATGAAACTTCTTCAAAAAGTAATTATAAATTTGTTTAAAATAAAACAAAAAGAAACAAAAACCTCAGCAAAGAAATGCAAGTCATATAAAAGAATCAAACAAAAAGTATACAACTCAAAAACATAATAATGGAACAAAAAATTCACTGGACGGGCTCAATAGTAGAGTAGAGATGACAGAAAATATCATCAGTGAGCTTGCAGAGAGATCAATAAAATTTACTCAATCTAATGAACAGAAAATTACTGTTTTCTGTAATTACTGAAAAAGGAAATGAACAGAATATTAGAGAATTGTGGGAGAATAACAAAAGACCTAATAATTCATAATTTGGAGTCCCAGAAGGAAAGGATAAAAGACAGAACTCACAATTTATATTAGGTTCTCCAGAAAAACAGAACTAAGAGAATGTGTATATATAGAGACTTATAAGGAATTGGCTGATGTGATTATGGAGGCCAGTAAATCCAAAATGTGCCATGTGGGCAGGAAAGTTGGAGACATGGGAGACATGAGAGAGCCAATGGTGCAGTTCCATCCTGATGACCGGCAGGTGGAGACCCAGGTAAGCCAATGGTGCATAAGAAGTCCAAAGGCAGAGGAGGAGCAAGATGGCAGAGGAGTAGGAGACCGACTATCATCAGGTCCCAGAAATTCACCCAGATAGCTATCAAACTATTCTGAACACCTACAAATTCTTCGGAAGATCGAAGAGCAGAAGAGCATCAATTCTAGGAACAGAAAATCGACCCCTTTCTGGAAGGTAGGACGTGCAGAGAAGTGAATCTGAAGCTACGGGAAGATAGACCTGGGGGGAGGGGCTGGCTCCCAGCAAGTGAGAGAGCAGTGGAGCACAAAATCAGAACTTTTAGAAGTCAGCTCCACTGAGGGACATCGCCCCAGAGGCCAAGTGGGGGGTGAAGCCCTCGTGGGGACAGTGTGGTCTCAGGACCCACAGGGACACAAAAAGACCAGGGGTGTCTGAGTGTGACAGAGCTCCCAGATATCAGAGAGAAGTCAACTGGAGAGACGGAGCCATGTTGAGTGGTGTTTCAGCTCAGGGTTACCTTGGGCCGTGATCCAAAGCACAGTTGGGCCAGTGCTCTTTGAGCGGGGACCCCACAGACAGCAGACCCAGAGAGACCCCCTTCTTCCTCCTCTGGGAGGGGCGGCACGGAAGCGGCTGCAGGAATCTGCTGGGTTTGGAGATTCTAAACGGGGCTGTGCACCAGAGATAGAAACACTCGGTCACAGGCCAGGTGAGCTCAGAGTGCGGCTGGAGACCAGGGAGATGGGAGGGACTGACTGCTTTTCTCTGAGGACACACTAAGGAGTGAGGCCCCCAAGCTATCAGCTCCTCTGGGTCAGAAACTGGGAGGCCGCCATTTTCAGTCCCATCCTCCAAAGCTGTACAGAAAGTGTTCAGGTAACAAAAGCTCCCGAGAGCGAATTCGAGCTGATTACTTAGCCTGGCCCCTGGTGAGGGAGGTACAATTCCACCTCAGGCAAAGACACTTGAGAATCACAGCAACAGGCCCCTCCCCCAGAAGATCAGCAAGAGTGTCCAGCCAAAGCCAAGTTCAAGATTGTTGAGAATTGTGGAACTCCAGAGCTAGGGGAAAGCAACGCAGAGAATTAATGGCTTTTTCCCCATGATTCTTTCGTCGTTCAAAGTTAAATTCTTTGAATTTTATTTTTTTCTTACTCTTTTCTTTTAAATTTCTTCCTTTTTCTATTTTAACGTTTTCTCACTATTATATCTTATCAACACTTTTTAATCTTTTTAAATGTTCATTGTTATAGTCATATTTTATCCCTTCATTGTATTTAACATTATTTTTGTATACATATAGGGTCTATTCAATTCACAAGTCTAATAGATACAGATAGAGATAGAGATAGATATAGAGATAGAGACAGAGATAGATATAGAAACAGAAATAGATAATATAGA
>LNAC01001262.1:53065-121722 GCA_002007465.1 Ailurus styani
TCCAAAGAAGACATCCAAATGGCCAACAGACACATGAGAAAGTGCTCAACATCTCTCGGCACCAGGGAAATACAAATCAAAACCACAGTGAGTTACCACCTCACACCAGTCAGAATGGTTAAAATGAACAAGTCAGGAAATGACAGATGTTGGCAAGGATGTAGAGAAAGGGGAACCCTCCTACACTGTTGGTGGGAATGCAAGCTAGTGCAGCCACTCTGGAAAACAGTGTGGACATTCCTCAGGAAGTTGAATTTAGAGCTACCCTATGACCCAGCAATCACACTACTGGGTATTTATCCTAAATATACAAAAATAGTGATCCTCAGGGGCACATGCACCTGAATGTTTATAGCAGCAATGTCCACGATAGCCAAACTATGGAAAGAACTAGTTGTGCATCAACAGATGAATGGATACAGAAGTTGTGGTATATATATACAATGGAATACTATGCAGCTATCAAAAGAAATGAAATCTTGCCATTTGCAACGACGTGGATGGAACTAGAGCGTATTATGCTGAGCGAAACAAGTCAATCAGTGAAAGACAACTATCATATGATCTTTCTGATATGAGGAACTTGAGGGGCAGGGCGGGGGGTTGTGGGGTGGTAGGGAGGGAAAAATAATGAAACAAGATGGGATTGGGAAGGAGACAATCCATAAGAGACTCTTAGTCTCACAAAACAAACTGAGGGTTACTGGGGGGTGGGAGGGTAGGGATAGGGTGGATGGGTTATGGACATTGGGGAGGGTTTGTGCTATGGTGAGTGCTGTGAAAATTGTAAGCCTGATGATTCACAGACCTGTACCCCTGGGGCAAATAATAAAAAAATTAAAAAAAAAAAAAGAAGTCCAAAGGCAAGCTACTGAATGATTCCCTCTTGTTCTGGGCTGCCAGTCTTTTTGTTCTATTCGGGCCTTCACCTGATTAGATTAGGGCGACCCACAGTATGGAAGGAAATCTTCTTACTCAAAGTTCACTTATAGATTTAAATGTTAATCTCTTCGAAAAATACCCTTCAAGTTGACACATAAAATCAAGCTTTACAAGTCCATCTCTTGTAAACTTAGCACCCGCATGCATTTCCTTAAACCATATTTGGTGTCCAAATAAAGACAATAGCAAGATTATCCTTTTACTTAACATGATAAAACTATGCTGCATATAACTTCAAATGGACTTTTTCTTCAGAAAAGGATGAAAATTCCTTGTGTGATATATATTCTTCTCCTTGATTATTCATAACTTAAATACTATGATGTAAAATTTAAAACACTTAAATGGTACATCTTATGTTTGGAGAGTAAGAGAAGGAAGAAAACAAAGATATTTTAAATACACATGTACAAACATATTCATAACAAAACAAGGAGAAAACCTCATGACAATTAAAGTTCTCCTTTCTATAACTGGTCATATAGTCATAGTTGGTATTGTAACTTCCTTCTACTACTACCCATTCCATATTCCATTCGCCTTCACCAAGCACCTCAGCTGGTCGTGGTTCTTTATCTGGTGGGGTGACCCAAACCTTCATTCCTGAAGGGTATGTTTCATTAGCAGTCTTACTTGGACTGGATTGCTGTAACTTTCCATTGGCCTTAACCACAGGGCATAGTAATACTAAGATATGCCCTGTATCCCATACATACTTTTCCTTATCTGTATTGTGGAATAGCAGACCAATTTCCTTTTAGTAGTCAGGATCAATCACTCCAGCCAGAACAGTAACTCCTTTCTTTTCCCATTGATTCAGAGACTTGAGAAGTTCACAGTGGTCAGGTGGCAGACTTAACTTCCAGTTTAATTGAATCATTGTTGTGTATCTTCTGGTGAAAGCATCCCTCCCCCTTGCAACTAAGGTCTATAGGCAAGTGGAGCATATGGTTATCGGAACAGGAAGCAAACACTTTGCTAGTGGGTCACTAAGGGTAATAGTGTTGCTACTCCCATTTCTATTTCTTGATTACTGAATCCATGAATCTTGGCTATGGTAGAACCAGTGTCACATATTGGACACTGATTCAGAGTATATACAGCCTTCTGGAGAACCTTGTTCCAACACTACAATGTTTTGCCACTTACCTAGAGTTGTAACCGAGTCTTCAAAAGGCCATTCCACCATTCGAAGACAGCTGCTTCAGCATGGTAGGGAGCATGGAAAGACCAATAAATTACAAGTGCATGGACCCACTTCATTTTCTATGAAGTGAATAATTGCATTGTTATGTGGTTATATTACGAGAATGGATAAGGAATTCTTTAAGTCCCTAGATGGTAGTTTGGGGAGAAGCATAGCAGGGACCATAAATCAATATCCAGAGTAAGTATATATTCTCGTAAGGACAAAATGACGCTCCTCCCATGATGTAAGGGGCCCACTATAATCACCCTTCCATCAGGTAGCTGACTGGTCCATGGGAATGGTCCCATACTGAGGGCTCAGTATTGATCTCTGCTACTGGAAAATTGGGCACTCAGAAGTGACTCTAGCCAGGTCATCCTTGGTGAGTAGAAGTCCATGTTGCTGAGCCAAGGCATAACCTCTATCCCTGACACAATGGCCACTTGGTTCATGAATCCAGTGAGCAATGACAGATGACAGGGTGGCTGGTGAAGCAAGCGGACTGGCACCCACAAAATGTGTCATTCTATCCATTTGATTATAAAAGTTATTATTTTATGAGGTCACCCTCAAAAGGACATTAACTTGAGACACAAATATTTTTGCATTTTCAGCCATTCAGAAATGAATTCAGAATCCACCTGGATTTTTCCCAGATTTCCTTGTCAACAATTTTCCATGTTCCTTCTAAATCCCTGACCATCCAGCCAAACTTTTGGCCATAGCCCATGAAGTGACCATTTCTTCTTCCAAGCAAAATGACAAACAGGTGCATTGCTCAAAGTTCTGCTCACTAGAGGTTTTTCATAGAATTAAAAAATAGAACTACTACATCATCCAGCAATTTCATTTCTAGGTATAGCCCCAAGGAAATGAAAAGAGGATATCAAAGAGATACATGCACTCCCATGTTTTCTGTAGCATTATTCACCCACAATAGCCAACATATTCAAACAACCTAAATGCCCATCAATTGATGAAGGGATGGATACATATATACACAACTGCCAAGATATTAAAACAACCTAAATGTCCATCAATTGATGAATGGATGGATATATATCTATATATCTATATCTATATATATAATATTAGTCAGCCATAAGAAAGAAGGAATTCCTGCCATTTGCAACAACGTGGATGGACCCCAAGGTCATTATGCTAAATGAGATAAATCAGGCACATAAAAACAAATGTTGTATGATATCACTTATATGTGGACTCCAAAAGGGCGAAACTTATAAAAACAGAGAGTAATATGGTGGTAACCAGGGGCTGAGTGTGGGAGAATAGGAGAGATGTTGTTTAAGGGTACAAACATACATCCACTATATAAATAAGTCCTGGAGATCAAAAACAAAGTATAGTGAATATAAACAACAATATTATATTATAGTCGTCAAAGTTGCTAAGAGACTAGATCTAAATTATTCCCACCATGAAAAAAGAAATGACAATGATGGGCCCGATAGAGGTGTTAACTATTGCTACAATGGCAATCACATTATAATACATAAATGTATCAAGTCAACATTTTGAACACCTAAAATTTACATAATTTCAAATGTGAAATATATTTTTAAAAATGTAAAAACTGAAAATAAACAAACAAACAATACTTTCAGCAAGTAATAGGATTACCTGAAGTTGGTAAAGAGCATCTACCAAAAACGTATTTCCACCAAAATACTTAATAATGAAAGACTGAATGCTTTCCCCCTAGGTTTGGGAAGGGGGCAAGGATTTATGTCCTTACCACTTTTACTCAACATAATACTGGAATTCTAACTAGTGCAATAAGGCAAGATAAAAAAATTAAAAATTAGGTGGAAAAATAAAACTGCCTCTATTTATGGATAGCATGATTGTCTATATAAAATTTCAAGGTATCTACCAAAAAGTCCTAGTATTTAGTGCAAAAGAAAAATCCTAGTATTTAGTGTGACTTCACCATGTCACAGGTAAAAAGTGTCTATACATTAAAATTTATCCCATTTCTATATACTATGAATTAATATGTGGAAAACAACTTAAAATGCAATTCCATTTACAATTACTTTATTTGTTTGTTTGCTTATTTATTTATTTATTTATTTATAATTTTTTAAACTTAGGATTCTCGCCCAGCATGGAGCCCAAAGCAGGGCTTGAAATTACGACTCTGAGATCAAGACTTGAGCTGAAATCAAGAGTCCAACACTTAACTGACAGAGCCACCCAGGTGCCCCAATTCTCACTTACTTTAAAGAAAATATATTACTTAATGCTATGGATTGAATTATGCAAACCATACCCCTCCCGAAATTCATATGTTGAAGCCCTAACCTGCAATGTGATTTTATCTGGAGGTAAGGCTTTTAGGAAGTAATTAAGGTGAAATGATGTCATAAAGGTAGAGTCCTAATCCAACAGGATTGGTGGCCTTAAAAGAAGAGGAAGATCTCTCTCTTTCTCTCCTCATGCATGCACTGAGGAAATGCCATGTGAGCACTTGAAGAGAGCTCTTACTAGAACCCAACCATGCTGGCATGCTGATCTCAGATATTTATGCTTCAGAGCTATGAGAAAATAAATTTCCCCTCTTTAAGCCACACAGTCTATGGTAGCTTGTTATGGCAGCCCCAGAAGACTAAGACACTTAGGTATGCACTTAAAACATATACAGTATTTATATGCATACATATACATACATATGTATACTGATGAAAATAATCAAATAATTAAATAAATGGAGAAGCAAACTATATTCAGAGATACAAAGATTCAACATGGTAAAGATGTCAATTTTCTCCAAATCGATCTATAAATTTAATGTAATTTAATATCCAAATTCCATCAGGATTTTTTGTAGACATAGACAAGCTTATTCTAAAATTTACAGGGAAAGTCATAGGCCCTGGAATAGCTTAAATAATCTTGAAAGAGAATAAAATGTCAGGAATGACTTTATGTGATATGAAGTCTTACTATATAGCTACACTACTTAAGACTATGTGGAATTAGTGCAGGTATAGACACATAGATCAATGGAGCAGAATAGAGAGCCCAGAAATAGAACCACACAAATATGTTCATCTTATTTTTTACAGTGGTACAAAAACAATTCAGTGGAGGAAGGATAACCTTTTCAACAAATGGCACTGAAGTAATTGGACGATCATAGGTAAAAAAAAAATCTTGATCTAAACCTAACACCTTATATAAAAATTAACTCAAAGTAAATCACAGACTTAAATATAAAACTTTAAAACCTAGAGGGGAAAAAAAACAAGAAAATCTTTGAGGTTAGAGCCAAAGAGTTCTTAGGCCTGACAACAAAAGCATTATCAGTAAAGGAGAAATTGATAAATTGGATGTCATACAAATTAAAGACTTTTGCTCTGCAAAACCCATTGTAAAGAGGAGAGAAACTAAGTACAGACAAGAGGAAAGTATTTGCAAACTAAATCTTCAACAAGGAACTATGAAGAGTACATAATTGCTCTCAAACCTCAACAGTAAAAATATAAAACAAGGAAAAACCAATAAAAATCCAATTAGGAAAGGGGCAACAACATGAGGATATAGAGACATATTGCACATAAGCACATGAAAAGATGTCTGATATCATTAAACATGAGGGAGACTCAAAACCACATCATTGTGTATGATATCACTGTACACTTATCAGAATGACTAAAATAAAAGTGACAACATTGTATGCTAGGGAGGATATGGAGACATAGGATCACTCTTGAGTTGCCAGTGAGAATGGTAGATGGCACAGCCACTCCAGAAAATAGTTTGGCAGTTTCTCATAAAATTAAATATGCAATTACTATATGCTCCAGTAAATGCACTCTTTATCTTAAATAAAAATCCTTATGGTCACACAGGCATTTGTACACAAATGTCCATAGTAGATTTATTTGTCACAGCTAAAAATTAGAAACATTCCAGATGTCCTTCAATAACTAATGTTTAAACAAACTGTACTATATACATATCATGAAATACTACTCAGAATTAAAAAAAATTAACTATGGATATGCCAAACAAATTGCATGATACAGAGTATTATGCTAAGTGAATAAAAGCCCATCATAAACAGCTTATTTAAGGTTTATTACTTACACTTTGTAGAAATTACATAGTATACCTGAGTGTCACAGCAAGGTCATAGGTAGGCAGGGGAGAGTAAGGAAGGGCCTAGAGTTCTGTTTTTATTGGGGTATAGGTGGGGGCCTTGGGTTTCAAGGGCTCACTCATTATTGATGAATTTAAAACAAAATAGCAGGAATTTAAAGTGTAGGAAGAGAAAAAACAAGAGGCCCAAATGATTTTTAAAACAAAGGAGTCTGGGGTGAGGTGGGGACAGCCTGGCTCTTTATCTAGATTTGTGGCTGGTACTGTATTTATTCAAGATAGCTATCTTGAAGTGGATGCCCCTTTGAAGGAGATGCCTTGGCAATCAAAGCTTAAGGCAAGGCACTTGCATTACAAAAAGAAAAGGCAACTGTCAGAGCTTACACTACAGAACTAAATATACACACAGATGAGTACACATAAAAATTGGTAAATTTGAATGAGATTGGTGAATTTTATCAATAAAAATATCCTAGTTGTCATACTACAGTTTTGCAAAATACTACCATTGGGGGAAAGTGGGTAAAGGGTACAAGGGATCTTTCCATATTATATATTATATCTGTATGCATATCTACATTTATCTCAATAAAAAGTTCAACAATTAGTCTGTCATGATATGCCTAGCCATTGTTCTAAATACCATGCTCCAGGGCGCCTGGGTGGCTCAGTGGGTTAATGCCTCTGCTTTCGGCTCAGGTCATGATCTCAGGGTCCTGGGATCAAGGCCCACATCGGGCTCCCTGCTCGGCGGGGAGCCTGCTTCCCCCTCTCTCTCTCTCTGCCTGCCTCTCTGCCTCCTTGTGATCTCTCTCCCTCTGTGAAATAAATAAATAAAATCTTAAAAATAAATAAATAAATAAATAAATAAATAAATAAATAAATACCATGCTCCATTAAAAGGAACCAGAGCTCTTCGTAGAAATGTATGATTCCAGGGCTGGGAGTGTAAAAATCTAAGGAGAGCTTGGGACATCTGGTTGTTCCAGAAAACAAGGAAGTGGTCAAAGAATAGTGGAGATATGCAAAAGGACACAGGATCCCTTTTGAAAAGGCCCCTATGGACCAAAGTTGGGATACTTTGTACTTAAAAAAAATTAGTTCACTATAAATTCTTGAATTCAAGATTACTACTACTTCTGCTCTTTATGCTGCAAACTGATAAAGGTAATGAATTAAGTATATACCTTACCTTTAAGGGAGAAACAATAGTCCATCCATACTTGATGAGAGAAAGTTCATGTTTATGGATGAAAGTCACTTAATAAAAGTAGAAGGAAAATTAGAATTAGAAAACTACCATTTTGGGGCACCTGGATGACTCTTTTGGTTAAGCGTCAGCCTTTGGTTCAAGTCATGGTCTCAGGGTCCTGGGATCAAACCCCATGTCAAGTACTGTGCTCAGCGGGGAGCCTGCTTCTCCCTCTCCCTCTTCTCCTCTCCCCTGACTCTCAAATATATAAATAAATAAAATATTTTAAAAATCACCACTTTGTAATCAAACAACAATCAAACAATTGAAATAATTGGTTCAGTCAAAGGTTATCGATGGATTCTTAAACCATTAGGCAGAATTTGGAGAGGAACAAGATATACACACAGTGTCAAAATAACACCCCTTAGATTACTTGATTATTGCAAAAGCAAAACTGTACCTCCACAATGGAGAAATCTGGCAATCATTATCCTAATGAAGATAGAGCATTTCGTATCATTACTACTAGAATAACTTGACATCATGAACCTCTGATGTGATGTATGAAGTATACAACATCTGCCAAAACAACATACTTGCTAAAATGTGTAACTTGAATCTAATCAAGACTTTAGACCTGACTTTTAGCTGTAGAAGAAAAATGTTGGGTAGAAGATCAATCTGAAGGACACTGCAAGGAAAGAGTCAGGCAAAATCAGCAATTGACTGGCCTGGTTGATTATTATTTTTTTATATTCAAGTTCTTATTTAAATCCCAGTTAGTTAAGATACAGTGTAGTATTACTTTCAGGAGTAGAATTTAGTGATTCATCACTTACATACAATACCCAGTGCTCATCACAAGTGCCCTCCTTAATACCCATCATCCATTTAACACCCCCACCACCACCCCTCCAGTAACCTTCAGTTTGTTTTCTATATAGTTAAGAGACTGTTTTCTGGTTTGCCTTTCTTTCTTTTCCCATGTTCATCTGTTTTGTTTCTTAAATTCCACATAGGAGTCAAATCATATGGTATTTGTCTTCTCTGACTGAGTTATCTTGCTTAGCATAGTACTCTCTAGATCCCTCCATGTTGTTGCAAATAGTAAGATTTCATTCTTTTTTATGGTTGAGTAACATTCCATTGGGTATATATACCATATCTTCCTTATCCATTCATCAGTTGATGGATATTTGTGTTCTTTCCATAATTTGGCTATTGTTGATAATGCTGTTATAAATATTGGGGGTGCATGTATCCCTTCCAATGAGTATTTTTTTTATCCTTTGGGTAAATACCTAGTAGTGTAATTGCTGGGTTGTAGGGTAGTTCTATTTTTAACTTTTGGAGGAATCGCCATACTGTTTTCCAGAGTGACTGCACCAGCTTGCATTCCCACTAACAGTGTAAGAGGGTTCCCCTTTCTCCACATCCTCACCAACATCTGTTGTTTCCTGTGTTGTTGATTTTAGCCATTCTGACTGATGTGAGGTAGTAGTAGCTCAGTATAGTTTTGATTTGTATTTTCCTGATGATGAGTGATGTTGACCATTTTTCATGTGTCTGTTAGCCATCTTTACGTCTTCTTCGGGGAAATGTCTATTCATATCTTTACCCATTTCCTTTTTAAAAATATTTACTTATTTCTTTGAGAGAGAGAGAGAGAGAGAGAGAGAGAGAGAGAGAGAGAGAGAGCGAGCTCGAGCGCACACGTGTATGAGAGGGGGAGGGGCAGAAGGAGAGGGAAACAAGCTGACTGCCCTGCAGGAATCCATCACAGAATCCTGAGATCATGACTTCAGCCGAAATCAAGAGCCAGACACTTAATGGACTGAGCCACCCAGGTACCCCATCTTCTGCCCATTTCTTAATTGGATTATTTGTTTTTTGGGTGTTGAGTTTGATAAGTTCTTTATATATTTTGGATACTAACTCTTTATGAGATATGTCATTTGCAAATATCTTCTCCCATTCTGAAGGTTGCTTTTAATTTTTTAAATTGTTTCCAGAACTGTGCAGAAGATTTTTACTTGATGAAGTCCCAATAGTTCATTTTTACTTTTGTTTCCCTTGCCTCCAGAGATGTGTCTAGTAAGAATTTGCTACCGCGTAGATTACAGAGACTAAAAAGAAATAACCAAAGTTAAAGTGTGAATTTTAATTAGATCCTATTAGTGGGGAAATCTTTTTATAAAACACATTTAGGAAACAATTTAGGGAATTTAAATATATACTGGGAGTTAGATGAAGTTGGAAAATTATATTGATTTGTAGATATGATAGTGATACTGTGGCTATATGAGAAATTATGCCTTGTTAGTCTTAAAAATAAAGCTGCCAGTAATTTTAGTAGCAAAAATGGGTTTATGTGGGAATACCAGAGTATTGCAATCCAGGACAAGCAAGCTATGGCAAAACCATAGGCAAATCCAACAAACAGGAGAGGAACATTATTTTATGGGGAAGAAGGAGGACTTTGGGAGATGTTCTTTTGAACACAAGTCCATTGGAGAAAAGAAAGAGCTCAGGGTGATGACCATTTCTCATTGGTTGAGTTGCAGGGGTAGTGGATTTCTTGTAGGAGATGCAATGTACATCTATCCTTCCCTGTTAAGACAAGCCTATAATTGATCATTCTTTACTGTTGAGAGTCTTCTCTTAGGGATCTGTAACTGAGAATTCTTCTTGTAATTTCGCTATCGGCCTCCCCTTCTAGCATCCCCAGTCCACTTTAGTGAGATTTTCCTTTATTTATTGTCACAGCCTCTATTCCTAGGACATGAGTGCTGAAATATTGAGAGATTAAGTGGCACTGATGTGTGTATCTTACTTAAAATATTTTTTCAAAAACTATATACACATTCGCATGCATATATATGACAAAATGTTAAGAATTATTAAATATGTGTGTGGATCTCTGCCTGCATCCAGTGTGTGTACATGTCACTACCTAATTCAGGAAGCACTTTTTGGAAGATTCCTCACTGTTTTCCCAGGTACTGATTACACTGCAAGAAGGAGAGATCCACGGGGTCTTTCCTCTGGCCATGCCCAATGAAAACATCAATTTCCAAAGAACAAAGATTCAGTTTCAGTTTCATATTTATGATTCTCATAGCTGTTAATATTTCTCGGTATAGATGGACAAATTAATGCATTGTTTCTTCTTTTACCTCTTATTCTTAAAAGACAAATTTACGCAAGTAACCTTGTCCTGTATTGAAGTTAACATCCAGTTTTTCTCTTTGGGTCCGCTGGTGTGTTGTAACATAGTATTGTGGGTCGTCATTTTTATTAGTCCTGACTATAGTACAATTACACCATACACATTTTGTGTATGTTTCAGTTTGTCTCTTCTACTCTAGGTGTATAGTGTTTATTTTATTTTAAACTGTTCTGTCTGCTGCTGCATGCAAGCTAGAAAAAAGGTCTGCAGCATTTTTAGTGTTTCAATATTTTAATGATAAGTTTCTCATTTGAATGAACAATGGAAAATAGTACTTAGGAGAAGGGGCAGCTGATAGGCTTAACCAGAATTTCAGGCCAGTAAAGGCTGTTTTGATAGGGTCAAAGAAAGGGTCTCTACATCACATTCAACAAGTGGCCAATCAGGCTGACGCAATGAAGCTGCTCAGTAACTTACTAGGAAGTCAGAGGCGGTGGGCACGCGTGGAAGGCTGCAGGCGCCATGGGCAGAGTGAGGAACAGCGCCAGCACGCAGCTGCGGGGGCGAAAGCGGCCCGGGGATCCCGCCGCCGCCTGTACAGCCATCGCGGTCATGGGCGCGCGGCGCCCCCCTTTCCAAGTCCGCGTGGGGAGCCACGCGGCGGGGAGGAAGTCGGCGGCGGCCAGGAGGGATCCTGGAAGGTTGCGGCGGAAGCGCTGGTGGCGGCGGGCCCGGGAGGCAGGCTCCAAAGGCCCGCTGCGATCCCCGAAGCCGCCGGCGCCCGCCGTGTCCTCCGGCGAGATGGACCTGGGCGCGCAGCGGGAGCGCTGGGAGACGTTCAGGAAGCGGCGGGGCCTCAGCTGCGAGGGCGCCGCCAAGTTCCTGCTGGACACCTTCGAGTACCCGGGCTTGGTGTATCACACCGGCGGCTGCCACTGCGGCGCGGTCCGCTTCGCCGTCTGGGCCCCCGCAGACCTGCGCGTGGTGGATTGCAGCTGCAGGCTGTGCAGGAAGAAGCAGCACCGACACTTCCTCGTCCCGGCCTCGCGCTTCACTCTCCTGCTGGGCGCGGAGAGCATCGTCACCTATCGATCCCACGCGCACCCGGCGCTGCACAGCTTCTGCAGCAGGTGCGGGGTGCAGAGTTTCCACGCCTCTGTCTCTGACCCCGGCGTGTATGGCGTCGCCCCGCACTGCCTGGACGCCGGCACCGTGCGCAGTGTGGTCATCGAGGAGGTCGATGGTGGCGACTGGGGGGAGGAGGCCGTGAAGGAGCCCAAGGCCATCCAGAGCGCGTCCCCTGAGTGAGCCCCTGCCTCTCCTCCCGAAGAGGAGCAGTGACTGGGGCCGCAACACGCCCGGAACATGCCGGTCCCCCCCTCGAGGGAGCCACCTCAGTGCTTGTGAAGGGATTGCTGTACGAAAGAGGTCGGTTTCTGGACTGATGAACCCGTGATGTCTCTCCACCCTTCCACCCCTTCCCTTTCAGTGTTTTGCAGCGGACTTGGACTTGCTTATGATCAAAAAGCTGAGCACACATTTGTCTGTCAACAGCCATGATCTTCCAATCCAATAAGCAAGTAGCGTCTCTACTTTTTCAAGTCGCCTTGTATAACCCTCCCTTGTATTCTTTATTCTTCGTGTAGTTCTCATAGATCATTTTCAGATCATTCATATGTACTGTACCATTACGGTGCTATTGTGAACGAGATTGTTTTTAATGGTCGCATCTGGTAAGCAGGACCATTCACTATATCCAAACACTTCTGTGAACATTACTTGAGACGTTTCCTATTGATGATCTCTGTGCGTGTGTGTATCTTAGGTCAGCACTCGCATTTTCGCTACTGAGAGATATGCATTGATTTCAGCCACATCGTTTACTTAGTGTATTTTTATATAATATGGCTAAGGCTCATTAGTGTGACATACCCCATTGCGCTTATGTTTTCAAATGATGCTGCCATTTTGCTTGGCTTAGTTTTAGAAACTGCCTGTGGGTAGGGTGATGGGGAGACAGAAGAATGAAAAAGATGTCTGTGCTCTGTATATATGCCCTCTTTGATGTTTTAAAATTCCTATCTTGAACATGTGTTAAGTATTCAGATATAAAGTGTTCCAGAAATAAATACTTAGTAACTAGAAAACTCTGTATTTCTATGTTGTACATTATAAATCAGCATCAGTTTATATGTAATTTCTTTGTATCTGAGATTTTTATCAAACAATAGGTGGTGAGTGTCTTTTCCTATCAAATGATATGTATAAAAACCGTCATTTAATAGCTTCGTAGTTTAAAAATGTGGATCTTCCATAACTTGTTTAACCAACCTCTTCTCATGGATAGTTGCCTTTTCCCCCCAGCTTTTCACTATAATAATAATATTTTGGAGGAGTAAAGTACAAATAAATGTTCTGAGTGTTCTCTCACTTGGATAAAAGGGCCTGGAACTCTTTCCATCTCTTTTTCTTGCTGTTTGTCTCTCTTCTGTACATATATTTCATTAGATGTTCATACCATATACATTGAATTAACTTAACAACTTAAAAATGAACTAAATAGGTATGTTTCCATGTATTGCAAATAACATGACAGCCATCACACAGAGAAGCTATCACCTTTCAATCCTTAGCTCTCATTTTCCATCATTCCCCCCTTCCAGCCTAGAGGAAGGGAATTTATGACTTGGTTTCCCTAACATGACCGTCTACTCCTCAAGCTTCCTCCTTTGTTATTTGGAATAGGTTGGCCCATCCCTTTACCACCTAGATGGTAAAGGGAGAGAGAGAGGGAGAGAGAGAGAAAAGGGAAAGAGAGAGGGAGAGAACTTGAACATGCACACATGCCCCTAGGAGATTCAGTCATCTCAGTGGTCAGAAAAGACCAATTGCACCTAGAGTTACAGACCTATATGACATTCTATTGTCCATTGCATGGATGGGATCCAGAGAGAAAAAGAAAATGGGTCAAGACTTCATGCTTCTACCATGTTAGTATTTCTGTACCAATAAATGTGTGTATGTATACTTTCTTTTTCTGAGTGACTTTTCTTTCAAAGTGAATGTTGATGTTTCTGCTTCTCTGTGCCATGTGCAAATTATTCATGAGTTTATTTTGTTAAAAACTCACATGCAGAGGGTTTCAGAGAGCACTGTTAACCTGCATACCATTTATGGGTCCTAGGCTGCTTTCCACGTGTGAGAATACAGGTAGGGGACAGTGGTGTGGTGAAAAGGGATGGGAAACAATGCTAGAACTTGAGGATGGACAAGCTGTTGGGAAAGAGGATGATCTCCCAGATACCTGAGGATGGAGATTTGGAGAGAAAGAAGCAATAAGCAGCTCAGAACCAATGAGAAATTCTGGGAAAAGAAGAGGTGTTTAAGGAAGTCTTGGGAGTTTTGGCACAGGTTGTGTGATATCAGTGCCCCCCAGGAAGGCCTTAATGTTGCTTTATGCATTAGCTTTTTTCTGTTGCACAAAAAAATATCATACATTTTAAAACTACATAGTAAGTGTTTCTCCATGCACCATTAAAGTCATCATGGACACTGACAGTGGTCTGTGTGCCATGCTTTAGGCATCTCTTATTTCAAAGAAAGTGCAAGGACTTGGCTTGTGGGTCTGAGCTGAATTGCCAAGTCTTCTACCTACTGCTGTCTGATTTATAAAACCTGTAAAAACCCACATTCTCCCTCACTGTGAGGACTAAATGAAGTCATACGTACAGTCTCCTAGCACAGTGACTGATACACGCCAAGAATTTGCTGTGGTTATTGCTCTTATTAGATCAGGACAGAACCATTTTGTATTCAATTGTATTCAGCTTTGGATTAAGACACTTCCATATGCTTTCTCTCAGGTGCCATTTTTTTGAGTCACTGAAAGTAAGAGTCAGAGCAGTCCAGTGATGGGGTAAAAAAGGAGTAGTAAGCCACAATTGTGCATGATGTTAAATGTGCTATCCCCTTTTAATGGATTCATCAAACAATATCCACTGTTTCCTCTCTGTCCTCATAGACATGTTCCTGTCCTCATCCATCCAAGCTGTTAAAAGGAGAATTGCCCTAGATGGAACTTCATCTTACCCCACCTCATATCTTATTTTCTCTCCAGCTTTACCCCCATTTTATCCCTACTGGGTGTCCAGCACTGTTCTTCATGCTAGGATAGAGCAATGAATAAAATGCAGTGCCTAGGCCCCTATCATTTCTGCCTGGTGGATGAGAGAGACAAATAACCATGAGCTTACAACAGAGTGTGGCTAGGACAAGAACAGGGTGCTGGGGGAGCACAGAAAAAAATCCTCTACTCTTGAACCAGTTAAACTTCTCTGGGCTTCAGTCTCGGGGCCCCCAATCTCTAAAATGGTTACGATAATAATACTCCTTTCCTAATCTTGTCCTCTCTCCAGGGTGAGATATAAAGAAGCCTAAAAAGACTAGCTCTATTCCAGGAGAAACCACAAACTCTGTGCCCTGTCAGTCACATATCAGGTTGGAGGCAAAGCATGACAGGACCCCTGTGAATCTAGTCTATTCTGGGGAATGGTGCCAGGATTGGTGCTAGTTCCATCTTTTCCCTTATGTCTTCACATTTCCCAAGGGGTTTCTTTAGTTTATAATGTATTCTTAAAATTATAGATTGTAAGCAACTAAATTTAGTCCTCACAGGCCATGCTATAAAAGGGGGGTACCGGCAGTGGCATATCACCCTCCGGTGGACATTGTAAGTAATGTCACATTATTGGATGATTTTACTGCTTGAGAAATTCGAAGACTATGGGCGATGATTTCTTCCCCAGAGTCTCTGGGAAAAAGCCCAGTAGTTGGGATGCTTTTCTCTACAATAAGTGTTCCAGGAATTATAGCCAGGAAGAACAGTGTCCGAACAGAAAAAGAAGACCCGTCTCTTTCTGTGGGGTTCTTTTCATTTACAAAATCTTTCATAAAATCATTGCCCCCAGATACTACTTCCAGTTTCCTTTTTCTCACTGCATAAAAACTTGCACTAGTTAGTATATTAAGAAAAGAACCTCTATCAATAAATTTTAAATCTTTAGCCATGTCTGTTCATCAGCTTTGTTGGTGACATGAATAGGAAATTGATGTGGACGCTTTATTTCTGCTTTTTATCCTTATCCTATGAACTGAGATTTCCAGCTATTATAGTGCATTCCCTTACATTAGTATGCCAAATCCTGAAGAGGGTAAGGATCCTATCCAATTCTTTATGAACCCCACGTGCTTAGTACAGTATCTGACATATCAATATTCAATAAATATCTATGTATGTATAAACTAAGAGCACCCACTATGTGCCAGGCACTGAAAAAGAGTTACTACTGTATTTTGATAAAATTCAGCTTTATTTAGAAAGTATACAAATTAAAATATAGCTATTTCTTGCCAATGGTAAAAAAATTTTCAGAAAAATGTATGCATCATTTGAATAAAAAGGAGTGGGGAAACAATTAAAAATGTTCTGCTTTTGTTTTTGTTTTTACACAGAGAAAGTCCATTTATTTCTGATTTCAAAAACAACAAATATACAACATAAGGAGAAAGAGAAAAGTATAACATTGTGAAGAAAAAATTATTATCCTATTGCCACAAAGCAGCCAAGTATACATATCTTCATATACTTTCTTTTAAAAAAAAAGCTGTGGGGTGCCTGGGTGGCTCAGTCAATTAAGCAGCTGACTCTTGATTTTGGCTCAGGTCATGATCTCAGGGTCCTGGGATCAAGCTCTGCCTCCACAGTCAGTGGGGAGTCTGCTGGAGGATTCTTTCTTCTCTGTCCCTCCCCTTGCTCACTTTCTCTCACTCTCTCAAATAAATTCAAACATAAAATTCCTTCTTTAAAGAAAGCTTTATTAAGGTATAATTGATAGACAAAACTCTGCACATATTTAATGTGTACGATTTGGACATATGCATACATCCATAAAACCTTGGCCACAATCAAAATAGTAGATATATTCATTACCTCCAAAAGTTTCCTTGACCCATACTTTCTTTTTTAAAATTTTTTATTTGAGTATAGTTGACACCCAATGTCAGATTAGTTTCAGTTGTACAACATAGTGATTCAATAAGTTTACTTATTATGCTATGCTCACCTATGCTATTACAGTATCACTGACTATATTCCTTATGCTATGCCTTTTTAAAAAATTATTTATTTATTTATTTGGCAGAGAGAGAGGTTATAAGTAGGCAGAGAGGTAGGCAGAGAGAGAGGGGGAAGCAGGCCCCCCGCTGAGCAAGGAGCCCGATGCGGGGCTCGATCCCAGGACCCCGAGATCATGACCTGAGCCGAATGCAGAGGCTTTTTTTAAAAAAGATTTTATTTATTTATTTGACAGAGAGAGATTACAAGTAGGCAGAGAGGCAGGCAGAGAGAGAGGAGGAAGCAGGCTCCCTGCTGAGCAGAGAGCCCGATGCAGACCTCGATCCCAGGACCCTGAGATCATGACCTGAGCTGAAGGCAGAGGCATTAACCCACTGAGCCACCCAGGCACCTGTATGCAGAGGCTTGTATCTGCCACTCCACTTCACCCATTTTGCCCATTCCCCACCCACTCTTCTCTGGCAACCATCAGTTTGTTCTCTTTATTTATAGGTATTTATAGGTCTGATTCTGCTTTTTCTTTGTTTATTCACTTATTATTTTTTTTTTTAGATTCCACATATGAGTGAAATCATACAGTATTTGTCTTTCTCAGTCTAACTTGTTTCACTTAGCATAATACCTTCTAGGTCCATCCATGTTGTTACAAATGGCTCCACCTCATACTTTGTATGGCTGTGTAATAGTCCCTTGTATATGTACACTATATTTCCCTTATCCATTTGTCTCCTGATGGACACTTAGGTTGCTTCCATATCTAGTCTACTGTAAATAGTGCTCCAGTAAACAAAGTGGTGCATATATCTCTTTGAGTTAGTGTTTGTGTTTTATTGTGTTTTCTAATAACCACTAGTGGAGTTATTGGATTATATGGTATTTCTATTTTTGATTTTTTGAGGAACCTCTATACTGTTTTCCACAGTGACTTTACCAATTTATATTTCCACAAACAGTGTATGAGAGTTCTTTTTTCTCCACATCCTCACAAACACTTCTTACTTCTTGCCTTTTTGATTTTAGCCATTCTGATAGGTATAAGTTAATATCTCATTGTGGTTTTTATTTGCATTTATCTGATGAACTAATCAGTGTTTTGGAGAATTCTTGAACATTTACTGTAAATTCTGTTATGTCCATGCATTAACATGTTTAAAGATGAATAAATAAAATCCATTAAATCTATCATATTTATATGCTTGTATATCTATTTGTGTACATGTGTATACATGTATATTCTTGCATTTGCATAAAATATGCACTGAAGTTTGTAAACAAACAAATCCAAAGTAAACAATATATATTTTCACACGTGTGTACTCATAGGAATGGCCTAACCATCTCCGCTCATCACCTCTACCTCCTTCCTCCATTTGTCCTCCACTCCTATACCTTGCTTTAAAGTCTTATGACCCATTTACCTAACCAGCTCTTCAGATGTCACCTGCATGCTCTGGAGCCACTAGTCAGCACTGGGAGGCCAGGTCATATGATGTGTGTGTGGGGAGTGGGAAGTTGAGGTATTAACCTGATATATACTGATACTTAACGTTTTTCTAAGTTTAATTCTAGCATAAATTTTTGTTTTTAACGTGTTTAAGTTAATGAGTAAGACAAAACTGATATACATAAAGACCTCTATCAGAGTTTCACTAATTCATCAGTGACTTCAGGATCCTCTTTGCCAAGTTGGACAATAGCTATCAAACACTAAAAGACTAGTTCTTCAATTTTGTGTCCTATTCACATTGTAATGGCCACAGACACAAAATACATTTCAGTTTAATCTGCATTATTAATATATTTTACTTCACACAACCATAAATTGAGCCCTGGTTTCCTGATCTCCACGGTGTGGTGTAAATACCCACACCATGGCCTATTTGAAGTTACCAATGTGAAGTCATTGAATACATACCTAAGAAGAGATGTGCAGACAAATAACATATAATATGTGGAAATTAAGAATTATATGGAAATTAAGAGACAAAACAAATGTGGAAACAAATGAAGAAAACAAGACAAATGAAGAAACAAAGAAAAAGGAGACAAACAAAAAACCAGATTCTTAAATAGAGAGAATAAACTGGTATTTGCCAGAGGGGAAGTGGTTGCAGGGAAGGGTGAAATAGATAAAGGGGATCAAGAGTACTTATTTTAATGAGCACTAAGAAATGTATGGAATTGTTGAGTCATTATATTGTACACCTGAAGCTAGTATAACACTTTATGTTACCTATACTTCAATTAAAAAAAAAGAGATGTATGGGGTGGCTGGGTTGTGGACACTGGGGAGGGTCTGTGCTATGGTGAATGCTGTGAAATGTGTAAGCCTGATGATTCACAGACCTGTACTCCTGGGGCAAATAATATATTATATGTAATAAAAAAGAGATGTGCAGTTGTATACCATTATATAACATTTCCATAAGACACATGCAAAACCCAAAAACAACTTCAAGAACACAGACAATAGTAAAATGTAATAAAATAATTAGGAAGCAATAAATTTTGAGTATCTTTTCTTTTTTAAGATAATTAACTTTATTGTCAGTTCATATAATTTAATTTTCAATAATCACCTCTAGCAAGTTGGTATGTACCACTGGTCTTGAGCCCTTTCTTTCCACAGATTCATGTAACTTTGAGGCAGACCCTAACCAATCCATCACAAGAGAACTCTTTTACAGTCCTCCTCCAGCTGAACCCCAGGACAAAAATTAGGACTCTATTTCCCTAAAAGGATCTTAATTTTAAACCTCAAGGCCCTTTATCTAAACTTTAGTCCTTAGTCTCCAGAAATCACTGGCTCTACGCAGTCACCATCATCTCTGGTTTTGTTAGACCTATGCAGAAACATCGCTATGCTCAATGCTTTGTTTTTATGGTCTTAACACCAGTCTTTCCTGGGGCAATACTTCACTTTGTGGCAAAAGAATGTTAAAGAACTCTTAGTAACATTATTTTCTTAAATTTTATTTTAACTCCAATGTAGTTAACATGAAGTTTTATATTAGTTTCGGGTGTACAATAGAGTGATTCAACAATTCCATACATCACACAGTGCTGATCAAGATAAGTTGACTTTTAATCTCCATCACCTATTTCATCCATTTCCCCCCCACCTCCCCTCTGTAACAATCTTCTTGTTCTTCACAAGTTAAGAGTCTTTTTCTTGGTTTCTCTCTCTCTCTCTCTCTCTCTCTCTCTTCTTTTGCTCATTTGCTTTGTTTCTTAAATTCCACATATGAGTAAAATCATAGAGTATTTGTCTTTCTGTGACTTATTTCGCTTAGCATTATGCACTCTAGCTTGATCCATCTCCACGCATGTGGCAAGATTTCATTCTTTTTATGACTGAATGATATTTCATTGTATATACACACCACTTTTTTATTCCTTCATCTATCATTAGATACTTGGGCTGCTTTCATACTTTCACTATTGTGAATAATGCTGCAGTAAACAAGGTGGTGCATATATCCTTTCAAATTCGTGTTTTTGTATTCTTTGGGTAAATACCCTGTAGTGTGATTACTAGATCACACGGTAATTCTATTTTTAATTTCTTGAGGAACCTCCATACTGTCTTCCACAGTGGAATGGAAACTTCCACCAGTTTCCATTCCCACAAACAATGCACAGGGATTCTTTTTTCTCTACATCTTTGCCAACATTTGTTCTTTCTTGTATTTTTGATTTTAGCCATTCTGACATGTATGGGGTCATATCTCATTGTAGTTTTGAATTTCACTTCCCTGATGATGAGTGATGTTGAGCATCTTTTCATGTGTCTGTTAGCTATCTGTGTGTCTTCTTTGGAGAATGGTCTGTTCATGTCTTCTACCTATTTTTTAAAAGATTTTATTTTTTATTAAGTAATCTTTACACCCAACATAGGACTTGAACTCAGAACCACGAGATCAAGAGTCACACCCTCCCTCTCCCAACTGAGCCAGCCAGGTGTCCCTGTCTGCTGCCCATTTTTAAATTGGATTATTTGTTTATTGGGTGTTCAGTTGTGTAAGTTCTTCATATATTTTGGATACTAACCCTTTATCAGATATGTCTTTTGCAACTATCTTCCCCCATTTCAGAAGTCACCTTGCAGTTTTGCTGATTGTTTCTTTTGCTATGCAGAAGTTTTTTACTTTAATGTAGTCCCAATAGTTAAAGTGTGCTTTTGTTTCCCTGGCCTCAAGAGACATCTAGTAAGAAGGTACTATGGCCAATGTCAAAGAAGTTACTGACTATGTTCTCTAGGATTTTGATGGCTTCACATTTAGGTCTTTCATCCATTTTGAATTTATTTTTGTGTATGGTGTAAGAAAGTGGTCGTTTCATTCTTTTGCATGTTGCTGTCCAGTTTTTCCAACAGGATTTATTGAAGACACCGTCTTTTTTCTATTGGACATTTTTTCCTGCTTTGTTCAAAATTAGTTGGTTATATAGTTGTGGGTCCATTTCTGGGTTTTCTGTTCTGTTCCATTGATCTATGTGTCTGTTTTTGTGCCAGTACCATACTATCTTGATCACTACAGCTTGGTAGTATAATTAAAGTCCAGAAATGTGATACCTCCAACTTGGCTTTTCTTTTTCAATATTGCTTTGGCTTTTGGGGGTCTTTTGTAGTTCCATACAAATTTTAGGATTGTTTGTCCTAGCTCTGTGAAAAGTGCTGGTGGTATTTTGATAAGGATTGCATTAAATGTGCATATTGCTTTGGGCAGTATAGTTGTTTTAACAATATTTGTTACTCCAATCCATGAGCATGAAATGTTTTTCCATTTCTTTGTGTCATTTTCAATTTCTTTCATAAGTGTTTTATAGTTTCCAGAGTACAGATCTTTTACTTCTTTGGTTAGGTTTATTCCTAGGTACCTTATTGTTTTTGGTGCAATTGTAAATGGGATTGATTCCTTGATTTCTCTTTCTGCTGCTTCATTATCAGTGTATAGAAATGCAACTGATATCTGCACATTGATTTTATATCCTGTGAATTTACTGAATTTGTGTATCAGTTTTAGCAATTTTTTGGTGTAGTCTTTCAGGTTTTCTACATAGAGTATCAGATCATCTGCAAATAGTGGAAATATGACTTCTTGCTCATCTGGATGCCTTTTGTTTCTTTTTATTATCTGATTGCTGAGGCTAGGACAGTGGTGAGAGTGGACATCCCTGTCTCGCTCTTGACTGTAGAGGAAAATCTCTCTGTTTTTGTCCATTAAAGATGATATTAGCTGTGGGTTTTTTATTTTTATTTTTATTTTTTAAAAAGATTTTATTTATTTATATGACAGAGAGAGATTACAAGTAGGCAGAGAGAGAGGAGGAAGCAGGCTCCCTGCTGAGCAGGGAGCCCGATGTGGGCCTCGATCCCAGGACCCTGAGATCATGACCTGAGCCGAAGGCAGAGGCTTTAATCCACTGAGCCACCCAGGTGCCAGCTGTGGGTTTTTTAATATATGGACTTTATGATGTTGATGTATGTTTCTTCTATGTCTACTTTGTTGAGGCTTTTTATCAAGAATATATGTTTTACTTTGTCAAATGCATTTTCTGCATCTTTTGAGAGGATCATAAGGTTCTTATCTTTTCCTTTATTAATGTGGGGTATCACGTTGATTGATTTGCAAACATTGAACCACCCCTGCAACCCAGGAATAAATCCCACTTGACTGTGGTGAATGATTCTTTTAATGTACTGTTCGATTTGATTTGCTAGTATTTTGTTGAGAATTTTTGCATCCATGTTCATCAGGGATATTGACTTTTAGTTCTCTTTTTCATTGAGGTCTTTGGTTTTGGAATCAGGGTAATGCTGGCCTTGTGGAATGAGTATGGAACTTTCCTTCCATTTCTATTTTTTGGAACAGTTTGAAAAAAATAGGTCTTAACTCCTCTTTAAATGTTTGATAGAGTTCACTTGTGAAGTCAACTGGTCCTGGACTTTTGTTTGTCAGGAAATTTTTGATTACTGATTCAATTTCTTTGCTGGATAAAAGTCTGTTCAAGTTTATTTTTTATTTCTTCCTGTTACAGTTTTGGTAGTTTATGTGTTTCTAGGAATTTATCTATTTCTTCCAGATTGCCCAATTTGTTCACATATGGTTTTTCATAATATTCTCTTAAAATTATTTGTATTTTTGTAGTCTTGGATGTAATTTCTCCTCTCTCATTCATGATCTTATTTATTTGCATCCATTCTCTTTTCTTTTCTTTTTGATCAGTCTGGCTAGGCGTTTATAAATTCTATTATTTTTTTTTAAAGAACCAGCTCCTGGCCTCACTGATCTATTTTACTGGGGGTTTTTTTGTTGTTGTTCATTTGTTTCTATATAATTTTTCTGCTCTTTATTATTTCCTTTATTTTCTGGCTTTAGGCTTCATGTGTTGTTCTTTTCCTAGCTCCTTTACATGTAAGATTAGGTTGTTATTTGAGGTTTTTCTTGCTCCTTGAGGTAGGCCTATATTGCTATATATTTCCTTCTTTTAACTACTTTTGTTGCATACCAAATATTTTGGACCATTTTGTTTTCATTTTCATTTGCTCCCATTTTTTAAAATTCTTCTTTAACTTCCTAGTTGACCCATTCATCATTTAACAGGATGTTCTCTTTTTTAAAAAGATTTATTTATTTATTTATTTGAGAGAGAGAGAGAGAGCATGCACGCACAGGCAGGGGGAGGGGCAGAGGAAGAGGAAGAGAGACAATGTGGGCCTCGATCCCAGGATGCTGGGATCATGACCTGAGCCAAAGGCAGACCGTTAACTGACTGAGCCACCCACGAACCCCTTTAATTGGATGTTCTTTAACCTCCCTATTTTTGTGGTCTTTCCAAATTTTTTCTTGGGGTTGACTTCATGTTTTATAGCATTGTGGTCAGATTCATGGTATGATTTCAGTCTTTTTGTACTTGCTGAGGGCTGATTTGTGACCTAGTATGTGATCTATTCTAGAGAATGTCCCCCACACACTTGAAAACAATGTGTATTCTGTTTTAGGATGACATGTTATGAATATATCTGTTAAGTCATCTGGTCCAGTGTGTAATTTAAAGTCATTGTTTTCTTGCTGATTTTCTTTTTAGATGATGTGTGCATTGATGTAAGTGGAGTGTTAAAGTCACCTGGTATTATTGTGTTATTATCAGTGAGTTCCTTTTATGTTTGTTATTAATTGTTTTATATATTTGGGGCTTCCAAGTTGGGAATATAAATATTTACAATTGTTAGATCTTCTTGTTGGATAGACCCTTTTATTATGATATGGTGTCCTTCTGCATTTCTTGTTAAAGTCTTTGGTTTAAAACCTCATTTGTTGGATATAAGTATTGCTACTCTGGCTTTCTTTTGACATCCATTTGCATCAAAAATATTTTTCCACCCCCTCACGTTCAAAGTGCAGGTGTCTTTAGGTCTAAAATGAGTGTCTTCTAGATAGCATGTCAATGGCTCTTGGTTTTTAATCCTCCTGACACTTATGTCTTTTGATTGGAGCATTTAGTCCATTTACTTTCAGAGTAATTATTGCTAGATATGAATTTAGTGCCATTTTATTGCTTGTTTTGTTATTGTTGTTTTTTCTGGAGGTTTTCTCTGTTCCCTTCTAGCATTTTTCCCACTCAAAGATTTCCCTTTAATATTTCTTGCAGGACTGGTTTAGTGGTCATGAACTCCTTTAGTTTTTGTTTGTCTGGGAAACTATTTCTCCTTCTACTCTGAATGATAGTCTTGCTGGATAGAGTATTCTTGGCTACAGATTTTTCCCATTCAGCACATAAAATATATCATGCCACTCCATTCTGGCCTGCCAAGTTTCCATGCACAGATCTGCTGTTAACCTTATTTGTCTTCTTTTGTAAATTAGGGACTCCTTTTGTCTTGCTGCCTTTAGGATTTTCTTTATCTCTATATTTTGCAAATTTAACTACAGTATGTCCTGGTGTTGGCTTGCTTTTGTTGACTTTGATGGAGTTCTCTGTGCTTTCTGGATTTGGAAGTCTGTTTCCTTCCCCAAATTAGGAAAGTTTTCTGCTATAATTTCCTCAAATAAATCTTCTGCCCCCTTATCTCTCTCTTTGTCTTCTGGGGCTCCTATGATATGAATGTTATAATGTTTCATGGAATCACTAAGTTCCCTAAGTCTACTTGTGTGATCCAGGATTTTCCTTTCCTTCTATTGTTCAGCTTTATTTTCTATAATTCTGTCTTCTATATCACTTAGTCATTCCTCTGTTTCTTCCATCCTTGTGGTTATTGCATCTAGTCAATTTTGAATCTTGGTTATTGCATTTTTCATTTTGGCTTGATTGGTTTTAAGTTTTTATCTCTGCAGCAAGCAGCTCCCTGGTGTCTTCTATGCTTTTCTCAAGCCCAGCTAGTATCTTTATGCTTGATGCTTTAAATTCTGGATCAGGCATATTACTTATATCTGTTTTAATTAGATCCCTGGCTGTGGCCCTTTCTTGTTATTTCTTTTGGGATGAATTCCTCCACCTTGGCATTTTGTCTAGGTCTCTGTCTTTTCTGTGTTAGGAAAGCCTGTTGTGTTTCCTGCTCTTAAGAGTAATGGCTTTAATAAGAAGAAGTCATATACTATCCAGGGGCTGCCACATCATAAAATGTCTCTGGTATATGCTACATGCACTCTACTGCTGTGTTATGGCTGCTCTATCCCTCAGGTCAGTCCTCTGCAGGGTTTCTCCTTGCTTGCAGTGGGGAGTGTTTGGACCTTGGCCAGAGTTTGATGAGTCTTAACTAGGTGTGCTCTGATCTGCTTGTTAAAAGAGACCTGATGCTATTTCCACTAGAGCTAAAGCTTTGAAGACTTCTATGGTCAGTAGATGTGGTGTGTGCTAGATGGGTTTGTGCTGGTCTTCAGGGGGAGAGGCCCACTGTGCTGGTTCTCAGGCACATTTGCCTGAGGAAATCAGTACCAGTAGAGTGCAGGGTGGTGGGGCTTGGTGTAATTAAGCAGCCTGTGTTAGAGTTGTGCTATTTATTGCAGTTAGTTTATGTTGAGGTCCTGGGGAGGGAAATGACATCAGCCAGCTCCTTTGCCCCTGGAGAGGGGAGTTTGTGCTTGCTGCTGTCAGGGAAGCCCTCCCAGAAAAGGGAATAATTTCCCCTCATGCATTGCATGTGTTTTTCAGATTGCTGTTTTCCCACTGTCAGTGTCTGAGTGGCTTGCCTGCCTGAACCAGCGTACTGCACGTTGGGTTCTATCCCAGCCAGGTCATCTGAGCTTTAAAACTCCTAATTTAAGGGACCTTGTATAGCAGGGACCTGCACTAATCTTCTTCAGAAGAGTCTCCCCATGTTAGGATTGAGGCAGGTTTAACCCAGAAGGGTGGTCCCACCAGCGTGCAGGAGCATGGGGTTTGGAGCAAAGTGCATGCACTAAAGAGCCAGTGTCTAGGTTAGGCACCCTCAGCAGGTGTCTCTGCCTATGCTGAGGAGTGGGGGAGGGAAATGGCACCTGTCAGCTCCTTTGTCCCCAGAGAGACAAGGCAATGCCACTTCTCTCACATGCACTACAAGAAGGGCAACCATTTCTCCCAGTGGGTCTCAGCCACTCCACAGACCTCTAAAGCTCCAGTTTTTGAACCCTCCTGGGTGCAAATACCCAAGAAAATCAGCCCCTTCCATTTTCCCAGTCAATGGCTTTGGGGAATTGTTTTGCTGTGTGATCCTTTGTGCACTCCTCTCTCTTTCTCTCTCTCCTCTCACTGTGACCAGATCTCTCTCTCCTTCACAGCACTTGCAATCCTTTTCTCTTCCATACCACATCTCCACACCTCCTACCTTCCACGATGTGGCCTCCTCTCTCCTAGTTGTGCAATTTGATCTGTTAGTTCTCAGATTCATTTCTTGGGTATTCAGAATGACTTGATATTTATCTAACTGTGTTCCAGGAATGAGGCAAGCCTAGGGTCCTCCTCCTACTGTGCCATCTTAGCTCATCTGTATTACATCATTGATTGACTTGTGAATGTGGAACCACATTTGTATCACAGGAATAAATTCCACTTGATCAGACTGAATGATTTTTAAATGTATTTTTGGATTTGGGTTGCTAATAATTTTTTCAGGATTTTGCATTTATGTTCATTAGGGATATAGGCCTGTAGTTAGTTCTCTCTCTCTCTCTCTCTCTCTCTCTCTCTCTCTCTGTCTCTCTCTGTCTGTATCTGGTTTTGGTATCAGGGTGATGCTGTCCTCATAGAATGAATTTGGATGTTTTATTTCCTCTTCTATTTTTGGAGTAGTTTGAGAAAAATAGGTATTAACTCTTCTTTAAATGTTTGATAGGCCTCATATGTGAAGCTGTGTGGGCCTGGACTTTTGTTTGTTGGGAGTGTATTGATGACAGATTCAGTTGGATCACTGGTAATTGATCTGTTAAAATTTTCCATTTCTTCCTGATCCAGTCTTGGGAGGTTATAGGCTTCTAGGAATTTATTCACTCCTTCTAGGTTGTCCATTTTGTTGTCATATAATTTTTTGTCACATTCTTCTACAAGCCTTTGTATTTCTGTGGTATTGTTTTTTATTTCTCCTCTTTCATGTCTGATTTTGTTTATTTGAATCCTCTATATATATTTTTTGATGAGTCTGCCTAAATGTTTGTCAATTTTGTGATCTTTTCAAAGAACCAGCTCCTGTTTTCATTGATCTATTTTATTATTATTATTTCAGTTTCTACATCATTTACTTCTACTCTAATCTTTATTATTTCCTTCCTTCTGCTGGCTGTGGGTTTCATTTGTTCTTCTCTTTGCCACTACTTTAGATGTAAATTTAGGTTGCTTATTTGAGATGTTTCTTGCTTCTGGAGGTAGGCCTGTATTGCTATAAACTTCCCTCTTAGAAGCACTTTTGCTGCATCTTAAAAGCTTTGGAATATTGTGTTTTCATTTTCATTTGTCTTTATGTATTTCTGGATTTCCTCTTTGCTTTCTTGGTTGACCCATTCATTACTCAGTAGCATTTTATTTAATTTCCACATACTTATGGTCTTTCCAGATTTTTTCTTGTGTTTTGTTTCTATTTTCATAGCATTGTTGTCAGAAAAGATGCATGTATACACATCTTTCAGAACTCAGTCATTTATTCACCACTTTTAAGATTGTTGACAATTCTGGATACCATTGTGCTGTTTTTGTCTCATGTTTTCAGTAAAACTGAATGACTTTTAAGATTGTGGCAAAATGTTCAGAACACACAAAGAGGTTAAGTATGGCTTTTTTTTCTTTTTGACATGTACTTATTTTCAGTTTTGAGAGGACAGAGCAATTTGTTTGAATGCTTTCTGAGTGGGAAAAATCATTGCCATTTATAATTTCCTGCTGTCACTCCAAAACTGTCCTGAGGAGAGTCCTTTATTGAAAATATTGTTCCTGGTAAAAAGAATGCAAATTGGAAGCTTGGAGTTGACTTCTTTTTTTTTCTTTATTTTTTATTCTTTGCCCCAGGGGTACAGGTCTGTGAAACATCAGGCTTACATCTTTCACAGCATTCACCAAAGCACACATCCTCCCCAATGTCCATAACCCATCCACCCTATCCCTACCCTCCCACCCCCCAGTAACCCTCTGAGAAAACAATGACAGAGGGTAAGGAAAACGGGGAAGCTTCTAGTCTTGAAAAATCAAGAAGTCTGATAAGGGATGGAGTATTTAGAAGAGGGTTAAAAAAACTGGGTAATTGCCAATAGGGAAGGAAATCTGGGGGGAAGATTGGAGATACTTAAAGGAAAATTTATGAAAAATTTCCAAAGGGTATGTAATATCAATGCTCTTTCCCATCTTCCTACAGAGGACTTGATATGGCTGTGATATGCTATATGTTTATTGCCAAATAAAACATATATTACTAAGTTTTAATATCCAAGTAGCACTAAAATTTTTGTGGGTATCACCAATTTTTTTGTGTTCCACACTTTTGGAAGCTCTTATTTTCAGGAAAGACAAAGGGCTTTGTAGTTAGACAGGACCATATTAGAAAGTAATATATGAAGGTGGTGAAACAGGTGAACAGACAGTTAACAGTCTTGTGTATAACTAGCCATTTTGCATTTCACAGCCTAAGATAATCCCTCAGTCCTGGATTATAGTATCCTTTACATACAGTTGCTGAATAGTATGTGCGATTCCAGGAAGAACATTTACACTGTGGCTGTGTTAGCCACACATCAGTGTGGTGGGAAATATGCCAAGACACCTGGGATCCTCAGGCTGTACATGGGGAATATAAGGCTGGGGACAAGATCATTGATATTTTTATCTTATCTTTTTTGTCCATACACCTAAGTCCTGGAACGACTGTACATTTAGGAGCTTTGTGCTATGAGGTCTTATAATAATGGGCTGTTAAGGATTCACATTTACACTCACTGGACCGTCGAAGAGAAGATCAGTGGTGGAGTAGCGACCTCCAGTGGATATTGGAGGAAATTGTACAGTCCTGTGTTGTTTGGGAAGCCAGCATTTTGGCTGGCTTCTTTTTAGCATGTCTGGAAGGATTCCCTGAAGTCAGCATATAGTTGATGTCTGTCTCTAGAAGGTCCAAGAAATTAACCATCTGACATCAAAAGATACTTCACTTAGCATTCTTTTCTCTGCAATAAGAGTTCCAGGCATCAAGTCTTGGCACAGTGGCATCCAGCAGAAAAAGAAAACAGCCCTCTCCCTTACTTCCCTTTTGAGGAGCAAGAATCATTCCCAGAAATCTCCCGCCCTCAATTCTAATTCCAATTATATTTTCCTGAGCCTTAAAAAGATCTTTGTCCATTTGGGATATTAGTGATGAGTTTCCATCATCTTCTATCCACTAAATTTCCAACTTCGTTATTTATGCTCTTTCAGAAAACTCTAATCTGCGTTGGATGATGAGGAGACGATGGGGACAAAGTTTTTGTATTGGTTCTTGGGGTCCAAACAAGATAGATTTTTCCCAAATCTGCCTGTCAGGCACTGCGTTAGATTTGGGGATGCAAAATGAGTGAGACAGAGTTCATGATTTCTGCTAAAAGAGATAGAAAACAAAAAAGAAACTATAGCAAACATGTATAAGTGCTCTCTGAGATACAAGACATTCAGGATACTCTGACACCACACAGGATGGAAATCCCTCCTAGGTTAGAGTGGCCTCTAAAGGAAGAAATTTATAAGCAGAGACCCAAAAAGACAGTAAGAGACAGACAAATGTGGAGGAACAAATTTTCTATATAGCGGGAACAACATATCTGAGGCCCCAAAAGTCAGAAAGACCTTGGTTCACAAAAAGAACAGATTTCTATCCTAGCTCTGATACTAGTACACGGACCTTCTTTGCTTACATACATATTATATCATGAGAACCCTGTCATATTTTGATTTTTTGTATCTTTATTGCCCTAGTCAGGAATGGAACTAGGGGTCTAGGAAGCTGGTGTGGGATGGAGACTTTAATATATACCTTTTGTTATTTGCTGATATTTTCATTCTGTGAAAGAAATATGTAACCAGAAATAAAATAATCAACCTACTGAGCCACCCATGTGCCTCTGCATCAGAAAAGCCCACCTTGCCTTTATGCCTTGCTTATGATCTCTTATAGGATTTTGATGGTTTCCTGTATCACATTTAGGTCTTCTTCCATTTTGAATTTATTTTTGTGTATGGTGTAAGAAAGTAGCCCAGTTTCATTCTTTCGATGCTGCTGTCTAATTTTCCCAACACCATCTAATTTTCCCTGCTTTGCCAAAGATTAGTTGGCCATGCAATTGTGGGTTTATTTCTAGGTTTTCCATTCAGTTCTATTGATCTATGTGTCTCTTTTGTACAAGTACCATACTGTTTTGATTATTATGGCTTTGTAGTATAACTTGAAGTCTAGAATTATGATGCCTCCAGCTCCGTTTTTCTTTTTCAAGGTTGCTTTGGCTATTCTGGGTCTTTGGTGGTTCCATACAAATTTTAGGATTGTTTGTTCTAGCTCTGTGAAAAAAATGCTGTTGGTATTTTGATAGGGATAGAATTATATGTGTAGATAGCTTTGAATATTATAGACCTTTTAACAATATTTGTTCTTAAAATCCATGAGCATGGAATGTCTTTCTATTTCTTTGTGTCCTCTTCAATTTCTTTCATTAGCGTCTTATAGTTTTCAGAGTACAGGTCTTTCACTTCCTTGGGTAAGTTTATTACTAGGTATTTTATATTTTTGAGGCAGTTGTAAATGGGATTGTTTTCCTAATTTCTATTTCTGCTGCTTCATTATTGGTGTATAGAAATGCAACAGATTTCTGTACATTGCTTTTGTAATCCTGATTTGTGAATTCATATATCAGTTCTAGTAATTTTCTGGTGGAGTCTTTTGGGTTTTCTACATCAGGTACCATTCTGTCTGCAAATAGTGAAGTTTTAGTTCTTCACCACTGACTTAGATGTATTTCATTTCTTTTTGTTGTCTGATTGCCGTGGCTAGGACTTCCAGTACTGTGTTGAATAAAAGTGGTGAGACTGGACATCCTTGACTTCTTCCTACCTTAGAGGAAAAGCTCTCAGTTTTTCTCCATTGAGGATTGTTAGCTGTGGGCTTTTCATATATGGCTTTTATTATGTCAAGGTATGTTCCCTCTAAACCTACTTTGTTGAGGGTTTTTATTATGAATGGATGTTATGCTTTCTCTGTGTTTATTGAAATGATCATATGGTTCTTATCTTTTATTGATGCGATGTATTATGTAGATTTGTGAATATTGAACCACCCTGGCAATCCAGGAATAAATGGCAGTTAATCATGGTGAATGATCTTCTTATATATATTGTTGAATTTGGTTTGCTAGTTTTTATTGAGAATTTTTGCACCTATGTTCATCAGAGATATTGGCTTGTATTTCTCTTTTTTAGTGGAGTCTTTATCTGCTTTTGGCATCAGGGTAATGCTGGCCTCATTGAATGAATTTGGAAGTTTTCCTTCCTTTTCCATTTCTTCGTATAGTTTGAGAATAGGTATTAACTCTTCTTTAAATGTTTGGTAGAATTCATCTGTGAAGCTTTCTGGTCCTGGGCTTTCATTTTTTGGGAATTTTTTGATTACTGATACAATTTCTTTGCTGGTTTTCAGTCTGCTCAAGTGTTCTATTTCTTCCTGTTTCAGTTTTGGTAGTTCATATGTTTCTAGGAATATATCCATTTCTTCTACATTGTTCAATTTTGGGGCATATAGTTTTTCATAATACTCTCCAATTATTGTATTTTGGTGGTGTTGGTTGTTATTTCTCTTCTCCCATTTGTAATTTTATTTATTTGACATCTTTCTCTTTTTTTCTTGAAAAGTCCGGCTAGAACTTTATCAATTTTATTATTTTTTTTGAAGACCCAGCCCCTGGTTTTATCGATCTGTTCTAATGTGTTTGTTTTGTTTTGTTTTAGTTTCTATATCATTTATTTCTTCACTAATCTTTATTTATTCTGCTGGTTTTAGGTTTTGTTTTTTCTTCTTCTAGCTCCTTTAGGTATAAGTTTAGGTTTTTTATTTGTGATTTTACTTGCTTCTTGAAGTAGGTCTGTATTTCTGTAACTTTCCCTCTTAGAACTACACTTTTGCTGCATCCCAAAGATTTTGGACCATTATGTTTTCATTTTCATTTCTTTCCGTGTAAATTTTTTAAAGATTTTATGTACTTATTTGACACAGAGAGAGACAGCGAGAGAGGGAACACAAGCAGGAGGAGTGGGAGAGGGAGAAGCAGGCTTCCCGCTGAGCAGGGAGACTGACATGGGGCTCGATCGCAGGGCCCTGGGACCATGACCTGAGCTGAAGGCCAATGCTTAACAACTGAGCCACCCACGCACCCCTCCATGTACATTAAATTTTTTTTATTTCTTGATTGACCCATTCATTGTTTAATAGCATGTTATATAACCTCCATATATTTGTGGTCTTTCCAGATTTTTCCTTGTGGTTGACTTCTAATTTCATACCTGGTGGCTATTATAAAAGATGCATGGTATAACTTCAATCGTCGTGAATTTGTTGAGGTTGTTTCGTGGCCTAATATGTGATGTATTCTGGAGAATGTTCCATGTGCATTTGAAAATAATGTGTATTCTGCTGTTTTAGAATGGAATGTTCTGAATATATCTGTTAAATCCATTTAGTCCAGAGTGTCATTCAAAGCCATTGTTTCGTTGTTGATTTTCTGTTTAGAAGATCTGTCCATTGATGTAAGTGGCGTGTTAAAGTCCCCTACTATAACTGTATTATTATTGATTAGTTCCTTTATTTTTATTAACTACTCTATATATTTGGGTGCTCCCAGGTTGGGTGCATAAATACTACAATCATTGTATCTTCTTCTTGGGTCATCCCCTTTATTATTATATAGTGTCCTTCTTTGTCTCTTGTTACAGTCTTTGTTTTAAAGTCTATTTTTCTTCTGATAAAAATATTGCTACCCTTGTGGGGTTTTCTTTTGACACCCATTTGCATGGTAGATATTTCTCCATCCCCTCATTTTCAATTTGCAGATTCTTTAGGTCTAAAATGAATCCCTTATAGGCAGCATATAGATGGGTCCTGCTATTTGTATCCATTCTGTCATCATATGTCTTTTTCTTGGAGCATTTAGTTGATTTAGATCCAAAATAAATATTGATATTGTCATTTTATTACTTGTTTTGTGGTTGTTTCCAGAGATTTTCTCTGATTCTTCCTTGTTTTTCTTTCTTTCATGTTTTGCTGACTTTCTTTACTGATATATTTGGATTTCTTTCTCTTTATTATTTGCATATTGATTAGGGATTTTTGATATATGGTTAGCATTAGGTTTGTGTATAACCTCTTCTTTATATAGTAGTCTACATTAAGTTAAAGGTTATTTAAGTTTGAATCCATTCTTTACTCCTCTGCTCCCCATGTTTTAGGTATATGTTATTATATTTTATATCCTTTTATTTTGTGAGTTCCTTGACTGATTTTTTTACAGAAATATTCATTCCTACTGCTTTTGTGTTGCCTACCTTCATAGTGCTACTTTTGGTATCTCCTTTCAACTCAAAGAGTCCCTTTACTATACCTTGCAGGGCTGATTAAGTGGTCATGAACTCCTTTAGTTTTTGTTTCTCACAGTGTTGAACTTATATGAGATTTTATTTTTTTATTATTTTTATTTATTTATTTATTTATTTATTTATTTATTTATTGCTGGTGGATGTGTGTGCGTGTGTGTGTGTCTGTGTGTGTGTGTCCACATCTAGGATGCCTGGAATCAATGAATAGTTGCTGTTAAATTTAAAAAAAATGATTTCTGTGTTTTCTGTCTGAGCCTGTCCTGGAAGTACACATTTTTGCCAATAAAATTTCAATATCCCAGTATAATATTTAGGAAAAAAGTAGTGGAACCTTAGATACCACATTTGGTGAAGTGGATGGATACTAGAAATTTCAATGTATCAAAAAGTAGTAATCATAAACATTATTCTTAATGAGGCTATTGTGAAGAGTGAGGGTGAAATAGAAATTACGACGTTTATTTTTTTTTTAATTCTAAATCAAGAACTTAGGTTTTGAGAAAGAAGTCAAGATGCCCCCAAAGAGAAAAGAACATAGAATGGGAGAAGCAATGTGCTTTAGACTCATGCAAAGGGATATTTTTTTCAAATTAGCTTGTAATATTTAGAATTATATATGTATTTGTAATTGCTTAAAAATGGGAAAATATTTCATTATGCTGATAAGCATAATTGTTTTTGTCATGCAGTTAAGAATTTGAGCACATCTTGGATCACTGAAAAAATAAAATAAAAAAAGAATTTGAGCACAATGGTTTATTTTCTATTTTATATTATGTGGATAAATACTCGGTTTTGGATGATAACAGCAATTCCATTATGTTAGAATTGCTGAGATACAGATGTCTTTATTTCTAAGATAGTCATCCACGTCCAAAATATTTTTAACTGAAAAATATAGTCACTTTACAGGGTACAGCATCCCTGTAACGTATTCTTGACCAAAATTAAATTGCTTTTCTCTGAAACCAACAAAATTGGATTCTAACTTCAAATTTCCATTGGTGAAGATGGTGCATGCAACCTGAACAAAAGTAAAAAGCACTACAAGAGGGATGGGAATCTTATGGAATTTAAAGAACTTGGGAAATGGAATTGCTTTTTCTGTTATGTCCTTCAACTAAGGTCAATTCTTCAGAGAGAGCAGTTTACCAGGAACAGCTGTTCCTACCTGAAAGCTCTGTGTCACTCACAGCTAGAGAGAATTTTCATCCAGAGTTCCCCTGTGGTGGCATGGGTGATTAAAAATCCAAGAGAAACTCATCTTCCTGAACACAAGATTGGTTAAGGGGGCCCTTGGAAGCTAGAGAATATGGGGAGGGGCATCTTGGAGAATATTCAAGCAGGGGATATCCTAACCTTGTGAACAAATATGTATATATTTCAGTCTTATTTTTAAGTTGTGCATGTACAGGATATATCCAAAGCAGCATAATAAGATACTTTGAACTGAAGTATGCTACTAAACCACCACTCAAATCTCTGACTAAATCCTGAAAGGTGCATGCATGAGACAGAGCAGCATAGTAGTTTCTTGCAAACTAGACTGAAAATGGAATAATTGTTCAAAGGAGGTGAGACAGAACTTTTAGTTTCAGCCTAACCAAGTTGATTTCTAGTTTAACCAACCAAGCAAAAAGTATTCACCAATGGATATTAATAGGATCTAGAATTTAACAGCACAATTCAAAATATAATACAATTGTATATAAGAATACAATCTGGGGCACCTGGGTTGCTCAGTGGGTTAAGCTTCTGCTTTCGGCTCAGGTCATGATCTCAGCATCCTAGGATTGAGCCCCACATTGGGCTCTCTGCTCGGCGGGGAGCCTGCTTCCCCCTCTCCCTCTGCCTGCCTCTCTGCCTACTTGTGATCTCTCTCTCTCTCTGTCAAATATATAAATAAAATCTTAAAAAAAATACAATCCAAAATTATACTACATATCAAGAATGAGGAAAAGTTGAAAAGAAAATGTAAGGGAAATGCAACACATGTCAACCCCACAGTATCTCAGATATTAGAATTGTCAAAGATTTTAAAGAAGCTATTATAATCATGCTCCATGGGATCAAGATGGAGTGAAGGTAAATGCTGTTGAAATGAAAAGAAAGATAGAAGCTCTAAGCAGAGAAAAAAAATTATTTTTAAGCCAACAGGAAAATTTTTAGATCAAACAGACAACAGCATAAGTTTTAAAATTCACTAGATGGGTTCAATAGAAGTATGGAAATGATAAAGACAAACTTGGTAACTTGAATTAAATAAATAGAAATTATCCAATCAAATGAGCAGAGAGAAAAAAATATTGAAATAAAATGAGCAGAAACTCCATAATTATAGCATTCATTGGATTCCCCAAAGGAGTGGGAACAATATTGGTATAGAACACATGTATTTCAGGAAGTAATTATTGAAACTTCCAAAATAGCTGAAAGACATAAGTTTATAGATTCATGAGGCTCAGAAAACCCCAAAGATTATAAGCTAAAAGAAAATCATGTCCAGAAATATAATCAGAGTTCTAAATGCTAAAGACAAAATAAAAAAATAAAACTTGAAAATGGCCAATAAAAATAACGTAATGTATATAAGGAGATAATGATTCCTTCTAGAAAACCATGGAGGCCAAAAGTGGCGGAACAACATCTTTAAAGTGCTGAAAGAAAATAACTGTCAACCACAAATTCTACATCCAGCAAAAATATCCTTCAGAATGACAAGGAAGTAATGACATTCTCAGGTAAGGGGAACAGTAACAGTTTGTTGCTGGAAGAGCTAGTCTAAGATACATGCTAAATACTGTTTTTTGGACTGAAGGAAATGATAAGAGTGGGAATCTTTGAACTTCAGAATGAAGAAAAATAAAGATAAAAATGGCAAATGCAAGATAAATGTAATAGGCTATTTTTATTCTCTTAAGATTTTCAAAATATGTTTGGCTACAGAAAGTGAAAATTTTAACATTGATTGGTTGGATTATCATAGTATGTAGACGTAAGACATATGACAACTAAAAAGGGAAGATTATTTTACTTGAAATGACAAAACATTAACTGAAGTAGAATTTTAAGTGTAACATATATATATTTTAATTATTAGAACAACCACTAAAATTATTAATATGGGGAGACAGTTAAAAATCAAAAGATAGGGCGCCTGGGTGGCTCAGTGGGTTAAAGCCACTGCCTTTGGCTCAGGTCATGATCCCAGGGTCCTGGGATCGAGGCCTGCGTCGGGCTCTCTGCTCAGCGGGGAGCCTGCTTCCTCCTCTCTCCTCTCTCTCTGCCTGCCTCTCTGCCTACTTGTAATCTCTCTCTGTGTCAAATGAATAAAAAAAAAATTAAAAAAAAATCAAAAGATAGATAGAATGGCATACTAAAAATATTCAAATAGTACAGAATAGGGTAGGAATGTTGAACAGAAAAACAAAAACTAAAGGGGAGAAACAAACAAACAGAAAACAAAAAGCATACAATAAAATAGTAGAGCTAAATCCAACATATCAATAATTATGTTAAAAATAAATTTCTAAAACATATTAATAAAAATAAAAATAGATGTCACATTAGGTAAAGAGAAAAAGACTCAACTATGTATCATTTACAAGAAACCGTCATTAAACTGTCATTAAATATAATGACATGGATAGGTTTAAATAAAACATGGAAAAGATAGACCATAAAAATTCTAATCAAAAGAAAGCTAGAGTAGTTACAATAATATCAGACAAAGCAAATTTCAGAACAAGAAAAAGTATTAGACATATGAAGAACATTAATTAATGATAAAAGGGTTAATTCACTATGAAGGAATAGCAATCTTAAGTATGTGTATACCTAACAATAAAATTTCAAAGTGCATGAGCCAAAATTGGCCAGAACATCAAGCAGAAACAGACAAATCTATAATTATACATTCAGAATCAGTATTGTTCTCTCAGTAATTGATAAAAAATGTGGTCAGAAAATCAACCAAGCTGTAAAAGACCCAAACAAAAAACAAATAAATAAGAATAAAAATAAATAAAAGGCCCAAACAACATCATTAACCAACTTGACCTAATTGATATTTCTAGAATATCCCACCTAATAACAGTAGAATAATAGTCTTTTTAGGTGTACACTGAACATTAAGAAAGATAAGCCTTCATCTGAGCCATAAAAGAAAAAAAACTTTAACAAATTTAGAAGAAGAGAAAAAAATAAGATATACTCTTCACGTATAATATAATTAAACTAGAAATTAACAACAGAAAGGTGTCTGGGAAAATCTCTAAATATTTTCAAACAAGACTATACATTTGCAAGTGATCAATGAGTCAAAGTGGAAGCTTCAAGACAAATTTAGAAACATGTGAATCTGGGCTTACACTAGCACTCAGAGGCAACAGATACAGTGAGATTTGGAGCCCTACTACCACCATGAAAAAGTTAGTGGAGTCAGGGGAAGCTGAATTTCCATCCCAACAATCTGCAATAAGGCAGTGTGAATGAGCACTTACTTTTGCCAGGGTAATATGGGAAGTGCCCAGCAGGAGCTGAACATACACACCCACCTGGCTCTTGTGGTATATCTCAACAGGAATATGCTTGGTTTAAAAAAAAAGATTACATATGATCTAGTGTCTCATAATAAAATATCAAATATGTCTTGTATACAACACTGGGTATTATATGCAACTAATGAATCATTGAACACTACAGCAAAAACTAATGACATAATATATGCTGGCTAACTGAACAAAATCAAATATGTTGTGACCAGAAAGCCACAACACAAATAAGAAAAGACAATGAAGAGACAACAAGACTGAGATGAATCAGATATTAGAATCTTCTGATAAGGGATTTAAATCAGCCATCATAAAAACACTTTAACAAAAAATCATATGTTCTCTTGAAACAAATGAAAAAATAGAAAATCTTAGCAAAAAAATAGAATTTACGAAAAGGAAATAAATAGAAATAATAAAAAAAACCCCACAATAACAAATTAAAAGAAAACACATCCAATGAGCCTATCCCAGGCTTAATAATAGAGTGGAGATGACAGAAGACAGAATTAGTGAACTTGAAGACAGAGCAATAGAATTTACCCAATCTGAGCAATAGAGAGAAATTAGGTTTTAAAAATGAAGAGTTCCAGTGGCCTTTGAGACCATAACACAACAGCTAGCATTTATATCATCAGAGGCCCAAAAGGAGAGGAAAGACTGAAACTGGAAAGCTTTCAAAGATGTAGTGGCTGAAAACTCTCCAAATTTGGCAAAAAATATGAACATAGAGATTCAGAAGCTTAGTGAACCCAGACTAGGATAAACCAAGTGCATACGGGAATAGGATAAACCAAGAGCAAACCAAGTGCATAAGTTCTGACTCTGGACTCTGGGAAACAAACTGAGGGTTACAGAAGGGAGGGAGATGGGAGGATGGGGTAACTGGGTGATGGGTATTAAGGAGGGCACGTGTTGTGATGAGCACTGGGTGTTAGATGCAACTAATGAATCATCGAACACTACATCAAAAATTAATGATGTACTATATGTTGGCTAATTTAAAATAATAATAATAATAATAAAATGAAAAACTAAGAATAAAATCACAATTCTGGACTTCAAGTTATATTACAAAGTTGTAGTGATCAAAACAGTATGACACTGACACAAAAATAGACACACAGATCAACAGAATAGAAGAGAAAACCTGGAAATGAACCCACAACTATGTGGTCAACTAATTTTTGACAAAACAGGAAAGAATATGCAACAGAAAGAAGACTGTCTCTTCAACAAATGCTTTTGTGAAAACTGGACAGTAACATGCAGAAGAATGAAACTGTATCACTTTCTTACACCATACACAAAAAAATTTTTAAATGGATCAAAGACCTAAATGTAAGAGAGGAAACCATCAAAATCCTAGATTAGAACACAGGCAGTAACCTCTTTGGTATTGGTTGTAGCAACTTCTTACTAGATATGTATCCTGAGGCAAGGGAAACAAAAGCAAACAAACTATTAGGACCTCATCAAGATAAAAAGCTTCTGCACAGTGAAGGAAATAACCAACAAAACTAAAAGGCAGCATATGGAATGAAAAAGATATTCGTAAATGACATATATAACAAATCAGTTATGATAGATTGATAATAAATCCAAAATATATCCAATATCTATCTATCTATCTATATATATAAAGGTATATCTTTATATATCCAAAATATATAAAGAACTTAACCAAACTCAACACCCCAAAACCCCAGTTAAAAAATGGGCAGCAAATATGAATAGATATTATCCAAAAAAGACATAAAGATGGCTAACAGAAACATGAAAAGATGCTCAAAATCACTCATCATCAGGAAAATACAAATGAAAACTACAATGAGATATCACCTCACACCTGTCAGAATGGATAAAATGAACAACATAGGAAACAACATGTGTTGGCCAGGATATGGGGAATGTGGAACCCTCTTACACTGTTGGTGGGAATGCAAACTGGTGCAGCCACTCTGGAAGACTTCTTGAGGTTCCTCAAAAAGTTAAAAATAGAACCACCCTATGACCCAGGAATTGCACTACTAGGTATTTACCCAAAAGATACAAAAATACTAATTCAAAAGGATACATGCACCCTGATGTTTATAGCAGCATTATGTACAATAGCCAAATTATGGAAAGAACCCAATATGGATGGAGTATTATTCAACCATAAAAAAGAATGAAATCTTGCCATTTGCAATGACATGGATGGAGCTGGAAAGCATTATACTAAGTGAAATTAGTCAGTCAAAGAAATACAAATACCATATGATTTGACTCATATGTGGAATGTAAGAAACCAAACAGGTAACCAAACAGGGGGAAGAAAAGATAGGCAACCCTTAAAACAGAGTCTTGACTATAGAGAATAAACCGAGGGTTACTGGAGGTGAAGAGGGTAAGGGGATGGGCTAAATGGGTGATGAGTATTAAGGAGGGCAGTTATGATGAGCTCTGGGTGTTGTATGTAAGTGATGTATCACTAGATTTTACACCTGAAACTAATGTTACACTGTATGTTAACTAACTGGAATTTAAAGAAAAACTTGAAAAAATATAAACAAATACAACAAGTATAAGAAGAGAGAAACAGATATAATTGATGTGCCTGATGGAAAATATTTAAAGCAACAATCATAAGGATACTCACTGGGCTTGAGAAAAGAAGACATCAGGGAGACCATTTCCACAGAGATAAAAAACTTAAGAAAAGAATGAATCAGAAATGGAGAATACAATAAACGAGATTGGAATGAGGCTCGATGCAATGAACAGCAGACTGGAAGAAGCAGAAGAATGAATTATTGACACAGAAGACAAAATAATGGAAATTAACGAAGCTGAACAAAAGAGATAAAGAAGAATTACACAAGAATAGATTTAGGGAACTCAGTGACTCCATCAAACATAAGAACATTCATATTATAGGAGTCCCAGAAGAAGAGAGAAAAAGTGGCAGAGAATTTATTTGAAAAAAGAATAGCTGAAAACTTCCCTAATCTGGAGAAGGAAACTGACATTCAGATCGAAGAGGCACAGAGAACTCCCATCAAAATCAACAGAAGCAGGCCAACAGCAAGACTCATTGTAATTAAATTTACAAAATATAGTGATAAAGAAAAAATCTTAAAAGCAGCGATACAAAAGATATCCTTGACTTACAAGGAAAAACCCAAAAGGTTAGCTGGAAATTTCTCAACAAAAAAATGGCAAGACAAAGGGAGTGGCGTGATATATCAAAGTGCTGAATGGGAACAATTTTCAGCCAAGATACTCTATCCAGGGAGGAGGTGCAAGAAGGTGGAGGAGTGGGGGACCCCGTTTCAACCAGTACGCTGAATTTAGCTGGATATCTACCGAGCCAGTCTGAACACCCATGAAATCAGCCTGATATGTAAGATTGTATGCCTGGATCTCTACAGGGGCAGAGTATCTTCAGTTGAGAGGTACAAAGGATGGAGTTATGGTTGTACAGATGATATTGGAGGATAAACAGAAGGGGGAGGGTCCCACCAGAAGCTACCCACTGGAAAGTAAAATAATAACCCAGTGCAAAAACATCCTGCACCTGGGGACCAGTAATAGCTTGCAGAGCGGTGGTGAGATGGGAAGTGTCCAATAACAGCACTTGAACAGAATCCAGGAGCTTAAGGGACAAATGCATGGACTAGGGTGGCCGCTGGTGTGGACCTGTGCCTGCGGACCTGGGGGGCTGGCAGTCATGACCACCGCCGCTGCACCCACTGCCCGCACCCATCCAGACTGGGATTGCTCATGGTTTTGGAGGCACAGGGTGCAGAGAAAAGTGGGGGCCTGGGTCAATACTGAGAGGATTGCTGGGGGCGTGGACTGCCTGCGGGAGGTTGCAGTTTTCAGCAGCACTTACAGATGGGGAGACTGTGTGTTCTGGAGGGTTTAGAGAGGAGCAGACTGTGCCTTCTTTTCTCTGGGGTGGAGATCTTGGTGCGGACATTTTCCTTTGCCCTGACNAAATGAACTTTAAAGGTTTAGTAAAGAAAAAAGTGTTTAATGGTTCGGAAATTTGTTAAGCAAAATCGTCTATTTAAGCGCCAAAAAAAAAAAAAAAAAAAAAAAAAAAAAACAAAACAAAAAAAACAAAAAAAAAACAAAGAACAAAAACAAAAACAAAAAACCAGTTTCCACGTAGCCCAGCCCCTTGATAGGGGGCAAGGCAACTCCACCCAAGCAGGGTTGCCTGAAAAACAACGCGGCAGGCCCCTCCCCCAGAAGGCAAGTTGGAAGAACAAGAGGACGAGAACCCGAGGGTTCCCTATAAAACTAAAACCCAACACCAGGGGGAAAATAGTATACTGAACTCCTGGTGTTGCCTCATGGCCTGTGTATTCTTAGATACAACTTTTTTAATCCTTTCTCATGTTTCTTTTCTGTTTTTTCTTTTTACCTACTTAGCTTTTAAACTAGATGCTTAATACAACATATGCCATAGTAACTTATTAACTTCTGTTTCACACATAAACTATTTTCTCTTTTATATATATATATATAAATTTATATAAACACACACACATATATATGTATATATATATTTCATATATATATATATATATATATATATATATATATATATATATATATATATACACTTCAGTGTAGCCCTTTTTTCCCTAGTCAATACTACCTTTATATACGTATACCATTTTTAATTTCCTTGTAACTCTGGGAAATAGTGTTCTTTAAAAAAGAGAACAAAATACACCCAGGAAGAAATGAAACACCCTACCTTGCCCACATTAAGATATTATAGCTCCCCCTCCCCTCTTCCCCCCACTTTTTAACTTTATGAATATTATTCTTGGGTTTCATTTTGGGTGGGTTTTCTTGGTGGTGGCTTTCAATCTCTCCAAACTTTCCCAGGGTGCACCTTGCCTGGATTGTGGTTGATATTTTGGACTCTGTATATTCTTTCAACCACCCCTCAACAGAATGACTAGGAGGAGGGACTCCCAACAAAGAAAAGAACCAGAGATAATGGCCTCTCCCATACCTAATGGATATGGATCTAAGCATGATGTCAGAAATAGATTTCAGGGTAACAGTTATGAACACAATAGCTAGCCTGAATAAAACTATTAATGGCAACATAGATTCTCTAAGGGCAGAAATGAGAGCTAATCAGGCCGAACTTAAAAATGCTATGAATGAGATGCAATAAAAGCTAAGATACTCTAACAGCTAAGGTAAAAGAGGCAGAAGAATGAATTAGTGACCGAGAAGACAAACTGATAGAAAAGAAGGAAGAGGAGGAGGCCTGGAACAAACACCTTAAAAATCCATGAAAACGGAATCAGAGAAATAAACGATGCCATGAAACATTCCAATGTCAGAATTATTGGGATCCCAGATGGGGTGGCGAGAGAGAGCAGACTAGAAGATATATTTGAGCAAATCATAGCTGAGAACATCCCTAATCTGGGGAATGAAACAAGCATTCGTGTCCTAGAGGTAGAGAGGTCCTCTCCCAAGATTAAGGAGAACAGACCAATACCCTGGCATGTAACAATAAAACTCGCAAATCTTAGAAACAAGGAAACCATCTTAAGGGCAGTTAGGGGGAAGAGATTCCTTTCATACAGAGGGAGGAACATCGGAATAATGTCAGACCTGCCCACAGAGACCTGGCAAGCCAGAAGGGCTGGCAAGACATATTCAGGGTACTAAATGAGAAGAACATGCAGCCAAGAATACTTTATCGGGCAAGGCTGTCATTCAGAATGGATGGAGAGATAAAGAGTCTCCAGGGCTGTCAGACACTGAAAGAATACGTGACCACTTAGCCGGCCCTGCAAGAAATATTAAAGGGGGGGTTCTATAAAAGGAGAAAGACCCCAAGAGTGATACAGAACAGAAATTTACAGAACAGAAATTTACAGAGACAATCTATAGAAACAAGGACTTCACAGGCAATATGATGACAATAAAATCGTATCTTTCAAGAATCACCCTCGATATGAACAGCCTATGTGCTCCCATGAAATGGCACAGGGCTGCAGATTGGATAAAAAGACAGGACCCATATATATGCTGTCTACAAGAGACTCATTTTAAACCTAAAGATACATCCAGACTGAAAGTGAAGTGATGGAGAACAATTTTTCATGCCAAAGGACCTCAAAAGAAAGCTGGGGTAGGAATTCTCATATCAGACAAATTAGATTTAAAGCTAAAGAGTCTAATTAGAGATAAAGAAGGGCACTATATCATTCTTAAAGGGTCTATTGAAAAACAGGATCTAACAATTGTAAATATCTATGCCTCCAAATGGGAGCAGCCAACTACATAAACCAACTGTTAACCAAAATAGACATATTGATAATAATACGTTACTAGTAAGAGACCTCAACACTCCACTCTCATTTAAAGACAGATCTAAACAGAAAATCAACAAAGAAACAAGAGCTTTGAATGACATACTGGACCAGGTAGACCTCATAGATATATACAGAACATTCTGCTCTAAAATAACAGAATACTCCTTCTTCTCAAGTGCACATGGAACTTTCTCCAGAATAGACCACATACTGGGTCACAAATCAGGTCTCAACCAATACCAAAAAACCAAAGTTATTCCCTGCACATTCTCAGACCACAATGCTTTCAAACTGGAACTCCATCAAAAGAAAAAGTTTGAAAGAAATTCAAACACTTGGAAGCTAAAGACCATCCTGCTCAAAAATGTTTGGGTCAACTAGGAAATCAAAGAAGAACTTAAAGAATTCATGGAAACCAATGAAAATGAAAACATATCAGTCCAAAACCTAAGGGATACGGCAAAGGCAGTCCTAAAGGGGAAATACTTAGGCATCCAAGCATCACTCAAAAAAGTAGAAAAATCCTGAATACACAAATTGTCTTTACACCTTAAAGAACTGGAGAATCAACAACAAATTAAACGTAACCCATGCACAAGAAGGGAAATAGTTAAGATAAGAGCAGAGGACGCCTGGGTGGCTCAGTGAGTTAAAGCCTCTGCTTTCGGCTCAGGTCATGATCTCAGGGTCCTGGGATCGAGGCCTGCATTGGGCTCCCTGCTCAGTGGGGAGCCTGCTTCCCCCCCCCTCTCTCTCTCTGCCTGCCTCTCTTCCTCCTTGTGATCTCTCTCCCTCTGTGAAATAAATAAATAAATAAATCTTTAAAAAAAAAGATAAGAGCAGAGATTAATGAATTAGACACCAGAAATACAGTAGAGCAGATCAATGGAACTAGAAGCTGGTTCTTTGAAACAATAAGATTGATAAACCATTGGCCAGACTTATTCAAAAGAAAAGAGAAAGGAACCAAATTAATAAAATTATAAATGCAAGGGGAGAGATCACGACTAACACCAAGGAAATAGAAACAATTATCAGAAATTATTATCAATGACTATATGCCAATAAATTAAGCAACCTGAAAGAGTTGACTTTCTGGAAACCTATAAACTATCAAGACTGAAACAGGAAGAAAGTGACAACCTGAAAAGACCAATAACCAGTAACAAGATTGAAGCAGTGATCAAAAACCTCCCAAAAAACACAAGTCCAGGACCTGAAAGATTCCCTGGGGAATTCTACCAAACATTCAAAAAAGCAATAATACCTATTTTCCTGAAGCTATTTCAAAAAATAGAAACAGAAGGAAAACTTCCAGACTCTTTCTATGAGGCCAGCATTACCTTGATCCCCAAACCACACAAAGACCCCATCAAAAAGGAGAGTTTCAGACAAATATCTCTGATGCGTATGGGTGCCAAAATTCTCAACAAGATCCAAGCTAATGGGATCCAACAGTATATTAAAAGGATTATTCACCACGACCAGGTGGGATTTATCTCTGGGATGCAAGTGTGGTTCAACATTCACAAATCAATCAATGTGATAGAACACATTAATAAGAGGAGAGAGAAGAACCATTTGGTCCTCGCCCTTGATGCAGAAAAAGCATTTGACAAAGTACAGCATCCTTTCCTGATTAAAAGTCTTCAGAGTGTAGGGATAGAGGGAACATTCCTCAATCGCATAAAAAACATCTATGAAAAGCCCACAGTGAATGTCATTCTCAGTAGGGAAAAGCTGAGAGCCATTCCCTTAAGATCAGAAACACAACAATGATGATCACTCTCACCACTACTGTTCAACATAGTACTAGAAGTCCTAGCAACAGCAATCAGACAACAGAACAAATGAAAGATATTCAAATTGGCAAAGAAGAAGTCAAACTCTTTCGCTTCACAGATGACATGATACTTTATGTGGAAAACCCAAAAGACTCCACTGCTAAATTACTAGAACTCATACAGCAATTCAGTAATGTGGCAGGATACAAAATCAGTGCACAGAAATCAATTGCTTTCCTATACGCTAACAATGTAATTGTAGAAAGAAAAACTAGGGAATCAATTCCATTTACAATAGCACCAAAACCCATAAGATACCTTGGAATAAACCTAACCAAAGTTGTGAAGGATCTATATCTAGAAACTATAGAACACTTATGAAAGAAATTGAAGAAGACACAAAAAGATGGAAAAACATTCCATGCTCATGGATCAGAAGAATAAACATTGTTAGATCTATAAAGAACTTCTCAATCTCAATGCCCAAAAAATGGATAATCATGTCAAAAAGTGGGCAAAAGACATGAACAGACACTTCTCCAAAGAAGACATACAAATGGCCAACAGACACATGAAAAAATGTTCATCATCTCTAGCCATCAGGGAAACTCAAATCAAAACCACATTGAGATACCACTTTACATCAGTTAAAATGGCCAAAATCAACAGGACAGGAAACAACAAGTGTTGGAGAGGATGTGGAGAAAGGGGAACCCTCTTTCACTGTTGGTGGGAATGCAAGTTGGTGCAGCCACTTTGGAAAACAGTGTGGAGATTCCTCAAAAAATTAAAAATAGAGCTACCCTATGACCCTGCAATTGCACTACTGGGTATTTACCCCAAAGATACACATGTAGTGAAAAGAAGGTCCATATGTACCTCAATGTTCATAGCAGCAATGTCCAAAATCGCCAAACTGTGGAAAGAGCTGAGATGTCCTTCATCGGATGAATGGATAAAGAAGATGTGGTCCATATATACAATGGAATATTACTCAGCCATCAGAAAGGATGAATGCCTAACTTTTGTATCAACGTGGATGGGTCTGGAGGAGATTATGCTGAGTGAAATAAGTCAAGCAGAGAAAGTCAATTATCATATGGTTTCACTTACTTGTGGAACATAAGGAATAAAGTGAAGGACTCTAGGGGAAGGAAAGAAAAAGTGAATTGGGGTAAATCAGAAGGGGAGATGAACCATGAGAGACCGTGGACTCTGAGAAACAAACTGAGGGTTATGGAGGGGAGGGGGAGGGGTGAGCCTGGTGAAGGGTATTTAGGAGAGCACGTATTGCATGGAACACTGGGTGTGTTGCGTAAACAATGAATCTTGGACCACTGAAAAAATTTAAAAAAATGTCTCTGCTGCCCAGAGTGATCTATACTTTCAACACCATCCCAATCAAAATACCAAAGGCATTTTTCAAAGTGCTGGAACAAACAATCCTAAAAGTTGTATGGAACCAGAAAAGACCCTGAATCACCAAGGAAAGGTCGAAGAAGAGAAACAAAGCTGGGGACATCACCTTGCCTGATTTCAAGCTCTATTACAAAGCTGTGATCACCAAGACAGCATGACACTGGCACAAAATCTGGCACATATATCAATGGAACAGAATAGAGAGCCCAGGTATGGACCCTCATCTCTATCCTCGGCCTTACAACAGTTAAAATGGGAAAAACTGACAAAGCAAGAAACAACAAATGTTGGAGAAGTTGTGGATAAAGGTGAACCCTTTTACACTGTTGGTGGAAATGCATATTGGTGCAGCCACTTTGGAAAACATTGTGGAGGTTCCCCAAAAAGTTAAAAATAGAGCTACCCTATGATCCTGCAACTTCACTACTGGGTATTTACCCCAAAGATACAGATGGTAGTGAAAAGAAGGTCCACATGTACCCCAATGTTCATAGCAGTACTGTCCACAATAGCCAAATTGTAGAGCCGAGATGCCCTTCAATAGATGAATGGATAAAGAAGATACGGTTAGTGTGGATGGAACTGGAGGAGATTATGCTAAGTGAAATAAGCCAAGCAGAAAAAGTCAATTATCATATGGTTTCACCTATTTGTGGAACATAAGGAATAGCATAGAGGACATTAGGAGAAGGAAGGGAAAAATGAAGCAGGGGAATCAGAAGGGGAGACAAACCATGAGAAACTATGGACTCCAGGAAACAGACTGAGGGTTTTAGAAGGGGGGGTGGGGTGGGGAATGTGTTGGCCCTGTGATGGGTATTAAGGAGGGCATGTATTGCATAGAGCACTGTGTTTTATACTTAAACAATGAATCATGGAACACTACATCAAAAACTAATGATGTACTGTATGGTGACTAGCATAACATAATAAAAAATCAACTATTATTTTCTTATAGAAATGATTAATAATTACAGAGAAAATACTGTCAAAAGTATAGATTACAGTTTTATTCACTATAGCATTTTGAACTGTTTTCAGTGAAAGAGTTGGTCTGAGTAATGTGGTTTTCTCTAATTCTAGAAATGTAACTCTGTGATCTAATTTTTTAAAAGATTTTATGTATTTATTTGAGAGAGAAAAAGCACAAGCAAGGGGAGAGTCAGAGGGAGAGAGAAAGGAAGAAGCAGAACCCTGCTGAGCAGGGAGCCTGACATGGGCTTTATCCCAGGACTCTGGCATCATGATCTGAGTCAAAGGCAGATGCTTAACCAACTAAGCCACCCAGGCACCCCAGTGATCTAAATTTTAATTACTGTGTTACATACTGCAGGTTGTTTAAAATAGTAAAAATTTGATAATTTTTCTCTTTTTTGAAATTTCTCTTATTTTCTATAAGTCTTATGTATTAATTTTATGTTTAGAAAATAAATATTTTATTTTATTTTTTTGGCTTTTTTAGTTTTTAATTCCAGTTAGTTAACATACAGTGTTATATTAGTTTAAGGAGTACGCTTGTCTGTGATGAGCACCACGTTATGTATGGAATTGCTGAATCATTATAAATGTTCTTTTTAAGATAAATAGATTCATAAGTATTTAATAAGCATCTCTGATGTATGTAGATATGCTTAAACAGAATTAGTAGGATGTACACACACTGACATATACACACCTATACACTGAAACAAACTGAATTCTATTAGATGTTTTGCTGCCAAAGGAGTTTAATTAAAATCTTTGTAGTGAAGGAACTTACTGTAGCATTCATTATAACTATAAAAATTGAAAAAAAATGCCTAAGAATTGGGAGTTTCTTGGGCGCCTGGGTGGCTCAGCGGTTTAAAGCCTCTGCCTTCGGCTCAGGTCATGATCTCAGGGTCCTGGGATCGAGGCCCGCATCGGGCTCTCTGCTCGGCAGGGAGCCTGCTTCCTCCTCTCTCTCTGCCTGCCTCTCTGCCTACTTGTGATCTCTCTCTCTCTCTCTGTCAAATAAAATAAAATAAAATCTTTAAAAAAAAAAAAAAAAAAAGAATTGGGAGTTTCTTGATCTGGGTAGTTATTTCTTGATCTGGGTGGTTACATTTGTATTGTATTTACTTTGCATTAATTCATTGTTTTGTACACTTATGATGTAGGAAAGATGCTGGAGTTCAGAGCCAACAGCCAAGAAAGAATTCTTGAGATGTCTTTGGTGCAAAAAAGTGGTTTTATGAGGACAGGACCATGGGCAGAAAGAGCTACACTGGGTCATGACAAGTAGCTGATTATATGCTTTCAAGTTGGGAGGGGGTTAGAGATTTCATTAAGTCTCTAAGGATTTTTGAAATCCAGGTTTCCAGGAATTTCAAGGGGCTAGCTATTGTCAGGAAAAGGTCATTTATTACTGTCTAATAAAACCTTAGTCACGAGATCCTTCAGATGTATATCAGTGGGTCACACGCTTGGGGAATGATTGCCAACATACATCTTGGCGGGTAGAGATAAAGGAAGTTTCCAAAGGAATTTTCGTATGTTAAAGTAGACTTACAGGGTCCTGGGGGGTAGGGATAATGTTAAGCTAAGATTGCCTTTTTCCCTTAGCAAAGTATTAATATCGAGGCAGCTGAGTTCCTAGAGAAATGTCATTCTGCCTGTTTCAAGGACTTGTCAGTGGGCTGTAAGTAGTAAGGAAATTTAATTTTTCTTTTTGCCTCTGTTTCCCACATTATTTGTGTGTGTTTTCCCCCACCACAAAGAAGAAAGAAAACCAGGAAGAACTAAATTAAATTAACATTGTTCACATGGAGGTGGAAAGAGGGACAGTTTTTCCTTTTTTAATTTATTTTTAATTTTTTCTCTAATTTCATGTGTTTATTTCATAAAGTGAACATAATTCTCTCTGTGTGAAGAAAGAATTGATCCCTCATCTAGAGGGAGAAGAGTTCTGTCTTGATTGCCTTCCTGAAAAAAACTTTGACCACGGCAAGAGCATTACTGATAATATAAAAAGCCACACTGAGAAAAGTTGGATGTTCGTCTTTGCTTTGTCATCCAATTTTGTTCAGAGTGAGTGGTGCCATTATGAACTGTACTTTGCCCACCACAATGTATTCCATGAAAGTTCTGATCACATAATTTTAAAGTAATTTTTTTGTTTTTATTTAAATTCCAGTTGACTAACATACAATGTAATATTATTTTCAAGTGTATAATACATTGATTCAACAATTCCATACAACACCTAGTGCTCCTCATAAGTGCACTCCTTAAACCCCATCACCCATTTAACCTACCCTCCCCCCACCAGTAACCATCAGTTTTTTCTCTATAGTTAAGAGTCTGTTTCTTGGTCGAAATACATAAACTACCAAAACTGAAATGGGGAGAAACAGAAAACTCGAACAGACAAATAGCAAAGAAACTGAATCAGTAATAACAAAAAACCAAAACAACAACAACAACAAAAACCTCCCAACAAACAAAAGCTCCAGATCACATAGCTTCACAGGGGAATTCTACCAAATATTTACAGAAGAGTTAGTATCTATTCTTCTCAAACTATTCCAAAAAACAGAAATGGAAGGAAAACTTCCAAAATCATTCTATGAGGCCAGTATGATCCTGATATCAAAACCACATAAAGACCCTACTAAAAACGAGAACTACAGGCCAATATCCCTGGTGAACATGGATGGAAAAATTCTCAATAAAATGCTAACACACCAAATCCAACAATACATTTAAAAAATCATTCATCATGTTCAAGTGGGATTTATTCCTGGGCTGCAAGAGTATTTCAATATTCACAAATCAACCAACGTGATACACCACATAATAAAAGAAAAGAACCATATGATCTCTGCTTGACTTATTTCACTTAGCATAATCTCCTCTAGTTCCATCCATGTCGATGCAAATGGTGGGTATTCATCTTTTCCGATGGCTGAGTAATGTTCCATTGTATATATGGATCACAACTTCTTTACCCATTTGTCTGTTTAAGGGCATCTTGGCACTTTCCACAGTTTGGCTGTTGTGGACATTGCTACTATGAACATTATCATATAGCTTCACTTATATGTGGAACATAAGGAATAGCATGGAAGATATTAGGAGAAGGAAGGGAAAAATGAAGGGGGGGAATAAGAGGGGGAGATGAACCATGAGGGCCTATGGACACTGAGAAACAAACTGAGGGTTTCAGGGGTGGGGTGCGGGATGGGTTAGCCCAGTGATGGGTATTAAAGGAGGGCACGTATTGCATGGAGCTCTGGGTGTTATATGCAAACAATGAATCATGGAACACTACATCAAAAACTAATGATGTACTGTATGGTGACTAATATAACATAATAAAAAATAACCATATGATTTTTTCTCATAGATACAGGAAAATCATTTGACAAAGTACAACATACATTCATGATAAAAACCCTCAACAAAATAGGATAAGAGGGAACATACCTCAACATAATAAAGGCCATATATGAAAAACCCACAGCTATTATCAACCTCATTGGGGGGAAAGTGAAACTTTTTCTTCTATGGTCAGGAACAAGACAGAAATGACCACTCTCACCACTGTTATTTAATATAGTATTGGAAGTCCTAGCCTCAGCAATCAGACAACAACAACAACAACAACAAAATAAAAGACATCCAAATCAGCAAAGAAATAAAATTGTCACTACTTGCAGATGACATGACACTCTATACAGAAAACCTGAAAGACTCCAATAAAACACTGCTATAACTAATACATGAATTCAGTAAAGTCACAGGATACAAAATCAGTGTACAGAAATCTGTTGCATTTCTATACACCAATAATGAAGCAGCAGAAAGAGATATGAAGTAATCAATCCCATTTACAATTGCACCAAAAACCATAAGATACCTAGGACGAAACCTACTCTGAAAACTATAATGCATTTTTAAAATTTGATTTTATCATAGTAAGAACACTTAATGGCATATACCCTCTGAACAAAATTTTAAATGTACAATGCATAATAGTGAGTACTGTTATAAGTTTAAAGTAGTATAGGACGCCTGGGTGGCTCAGTGGGTTAAAGCCTCTGCCTTCAGCTCAGGTCATGATCTCAGGGTCCTGGGATCGAGGCCTGAATCAGGCTCCCTGCTCAGCAGGGAGTCTGCTTCCTCCTCTCTCTCTGCCTGCCTCTCTGCCTACTTGTAATCTCTCTCTGACAAATAAATAAATAAAATCTTTTTAAAAAATAAAGTAATATAAAAGAATCTTTGATTAAATTGTTGGTGGTAGACAATGATAATGTTGTATTTCTCTCAAATCCTATAGTGGTACCCAAGGAATATGTTTTCCTGTTAAAACCTTCTGACTTTGTACTCTGTGGATTTCAAAAAATAGAGCATGTTACCAAGACAAAGAACATTCTTTATTTGCACACATGTGAGCACACTTGTATATGTGTTAAATATGTTCTACATATGCAAATATACATAGAATTATCTACAAAGTATATTAGAATTTTTAAAAAGGTAACAGAAACTAGAGCTGCTAATATTATAAGCTTAATCAGCTGTGGCAAGCTCTTGGCTAATATTATATCCGTTCTCCACAAGATTCTGGCAGTAGATAAGAGCATCTACATTTTATAGCGTTGAGGCTCAGTGATGTAAAGTGACTTGTCCTCAATTACATAGCATAAGCTCATTAAATCCAAAGACTGTCCTGGCTGCTCTGACACATGTTCCTATCTCAAGTCAGCCTTCTCCTAGGATCTCTTCTTCCTCCAGAATATTCTAGTACAAAGAAAATCATGGAAATTTTGTCAATATTCTGAATATTTACTGGCCTTAACTGTCACTCTGCTCTGAGTTTGACTGAAGAATATTTGCAGGGACACAAGCTTTTTCTGAGGCACACCCACTCACATAGATTGCTTCAGCTTCATCAGGTTCGGGATCTATAGCCTAGACCATCTAAGGAACTTGGATATGTCATGGGCCAGTTCTGTGGGTGCTCTCGGGTCCATTCTAGGGAACCACATTGCTGTCTGCCAAGGAGGTAGAGAGACCTTCATCAAATACACATGTCTATTCTAAAATCAATAACATTTTTTTGAGGCACAAATGATCAGAAGTAAATTTCTGTGCCCTGCTATTTGCAATCTGTGTGAACCTAAGCAAGACATTTAGTTATTAGGAGGAAAGTTTTTCCCTCTAATATAGGTTCAAATGGTTAAGGCCTATAAATTAACTGACAATAAATAGATTAACAAGAGAAAATACATGCATAAGTAGGAGTACCCAATAATGAGTAACTCAATGAGTAACCAGAAAAAAAAGGTATATATACCAACTTAACAAAAGGGAGAGAGTTTAGGACTTTAATAGGAAAGTTATGGAAGGTTCTATTGGTTTTTTTGGTGCTAATGATAATGGGTAGTCTATCTCCTTTTAGGCTCAAAATTTCCGTGTGTGTGTGTGTGTGTGTGTGTGTGTGTGTGTTGTGCACTTGGAGAGGGGGTTATGGAAATTGAATTCACACTTTCTGGTACTAAGGGTCAGTCTTTTAATCAGAAAATTCCTGGGAATAGGACATGTCAATGGCAGCTGTATTTTTGGTAGGTTCTGCTTAAGTTTAAATAATCTTTCTTTATATGGTTGCTGTCCAGATGTTTTCAATTTAAAATCATCTTTATACCACTTTGGTGGGCTGCTAATTCCTTCATAGCTATTCTGAACCTATTTCGTCATCTGTCATGTGCAGGGGGGGACATCTGATTTGCACATTGGATCTCAAAATTTCATAGAATAATATACATAAAATACCTGACATGGTAGAGGGAGGGTGCAAATAAATGATTAAATGATATAGTCTCTTTCCCTCTTCCTCTTACTGCATATTCTATCCCTTGGCTTTGATTACCAGGTCTAGACCCATTATTCTTTGAATCCTGTCTTGCCTTAAATCACTGCTGCCTCAAGTTTCCTTGATCTAGCTACTCAGCTTCTGAAAACACAGGGAAGATTTTTGTGAGTTCGTAGGCAAAGTTCCTGCTCACAGATTCAACTTGGAAAGCAATTTCCTCCTTACACAAGTCACCATCATTTACCATATCTCTCCCTAGTTACAACCCAAGGACATTTAGTGGGCCCCTATCATTAGCTGAGCTCTGTACCCTCCTTTATCTCCTATAGTTCCTGCAGCCAATATCTCACTGTCCCTGCCTCCCTACACAGAAGCCTCTAGAACTTCCAGGCTCCATCTCCTCCCCCAGTCCTTTGTACAAAGAGGACAATATCCTTCTCTCCCTTAGTCCTTTATCTGCATTCTCACACTCAGGAACTAGCTCACAAAGAGCCCTTTTCAGATGGTCACTCCTTAATAGTTCTCAGGAAGGTGTAAGTAACAATTGCTTTATGTTCTCAGAAAGACTGAAAAGTATCCATTTTGCCCTGTTCTAGGGGGCCTCAGTGTTGGATGTACAGGCAGTGAGCCAGAGGATCTGGGGAGTGGTCTGTGTGATGAGAAACTGCTGAAAGTTCAAAGAAGAGATGGCCTAAAAACCAGAGAGCTGGTTCAGCAAGAAAATAGGGAAAGGAATGAGGAGGAAGCAGTTAGGAATAATTTGGAACTATCTACAGTGTACCTCAACTGGGCTTCAGCAACCAAAACACTTGAGTCAGAGTTTTTGTTCTGCCCTTTGTGTCTTTTGTGTGACCCTGGACTATTTCCTAACTTCTCTGGGTCTTAACCTCATCTGTGGTAACTGGAAGAATATTTGTTAGATAAGCTATTATGATGATTGAAAGACAGAATATACATAAAGTACTTAGTATAATGCATATCTCCAGCTTACTATTACTTGTATTGACTCTTAATTTCATTAAAAATATTTCATAACAGGGCGCCTGGGTGGCTCAGTAGGTTAAAACCTCCGCTTTCGGCTCAGGTCATGATCTCAGCGTCCTGGGATCGAGGCCCGCATCGGGCTCTCTGCTCAGCGGGGAGCCTGCTTCCTCCTCTCCCTGTCTCTCTGCCTGCCTCTCTGCCTACTTGTAATCTCTCTCTGTGTGTCAAATAAATAAATAAAAAATCTTTAAAAAAATATTTCATAACATTATATTGTGATCTTAGTTTTTAATCTTAGAGCTATGATTCATTTTAAAAGATAAAAATAAAAACATGTTAAGTAAAATTACAGATTGTGTACAGATAAAGCCAAAACCAAAAGAGTGACACTAGTATGATTGAGATCAAGGAAAAACTGCAGTAAATTCTTACATGTACTATAAATACTAGTTACTGCATACAATGCCAAAGATAATGAGTCAGATATTTTTGCCTTCAAAAACTCACATCTTATTAGAAGGGTTTGCTTCTTACCTATACACAAAAACAAAACAGGTGGTACCTACATCAATAATATCTTTGGTACTATGTCCACATTGGGCAAATGATTTTCTTATCAAAGTTACAAAAGAATAATTAATTCAAAATTTAGTGGTGCTTAACAGGATTTAGACAGTGAAATGGATGCTGAATTCACAAAAAACAATGAAATAGTATCCTTGCTTTCAAGGGCCTCACTGTCTAGTTGAGGAACCACATTCATTCAATGAATATTTATTGAGTAAATACTATGTGTCAGGGACTGTTCTAAAATTAGTACCACCCAGCTAGCTAGTAGTAGTCAGTCTTCAATTCTGGGCCTCTTGACTCCAACCTGAAATATGTTTTCATTTCCGGTTACCAAAACATGTCCTATAGCTCTTTTGGCTCTACTTAAAATCTGTTAAAGTCTCTAAAAAAACTTTCTGGTACTTCCTCACAGGGAAACCCTGCAGGTGAAAGCTCTGTCTAGCTGTGAGTGTTTCAAGGCCCTGAGCCAAGGCTTTCATCTTCTCTTTCCCAGATGACAACTGTTTCTGAGGAACTCATCTCTTAACACTGGACCCCACTGAGATGGCAGAAACATAGGGGTAACTTCAGCTTCATAAACCTTTATACTGGGTAAAACATCTGCCTTCCACAGAAGGACCCAATATTGTGGCTCTCACTTTCCAAGTTCTCTGCTCCTTCTTAACACACACAAAAGTCAGGATATGTACAAATTACCTGTTTGTTTTAACACATTACTTCTCTGAGTTTTGACTGAGAGTGACATGGACTTTTATGGGGATGCTAAGGCTTGCTGTGTGTCTGGATTTTCAAAATGTGAATCCTTTTGAGGATAACTGTTTCATTGGGAAACATATGCCAGTACAAATGAAATAAGTAGTGTTGCCATAATAAGCAGAAAAAGGATCAGTTTAGTGTTAAGCATACTTAAGTGTCAAGTCCCATCTCCAGCACTCACTAGCTATTTACCCTATCAGTATCACTGATACTACATAAAACCCCATAAAAAAGTTATATATATATTATACATAATATATATAGTGATATATATAATAAAATTATATATAATAATATAATGCATATCATTGGCTTACTATTATACTGAAACAATTTCATTTAAAAATATTTTATAACATTATTTTATATTCTTAGTTTTTAACCTTAGAGTTATATTTCATTTTAAAAGATAATTTTTATTTCAAAGGATGAAAAAAATATATATCTATGTGTAAATATATATATTTTGTGTAATATATATATTACATATATAATTTATGTGTAAATTTGCATGGAATGGAAAAATCAAGAAAGTTTATGACTTATTTCTCTGTTTCTATTTCTCCCCCACTCTCCTCTGAGCATCTTGAAGGCAAGATTTCTATATCATTGATCTCTGTGTCCTCCATACTTATCACAGTACCTAACATATACTTGGTGTCGGTGTACTCTAGTTGGTTAAATACATTCTTGTTCTCTTCCTCTGCAAGGTGATATGATTCCATTTGGAAGTTCTTTTCAAAGCTTATGCCCAACAGTTCTATGGAAACTACTAGCATGCCTACAGAGAATTCAGATTTTCCTGTTATAACTTTCACTTGCTTATTTTTATATGAGGCTTTGATTTGAATGTGGCTAGATGTGGGCCAGATTTATTTCTTCACATTCTATACTAGGCTGGATGATAAATACACCTAATGTTGCACAATAGAGGCAATACAACAATATTATCATTACCCAAAATGTTATTGAATCCTTTATGAAAGTTCAGATTTTATCAAAATGGTTGTGTGGAGAGTCATGGCAAAACAAAACATCCTCTTTTCTGAGTCACTTTATGAAGTTTTATGCATGCCAAGGAAACTGAGTTTCCAACTATTTAAACAGTTGGTCCACTGTTATACCACTTTTAACTGGTAGAATGAAGATCTATACTGGGATACAGTTCTAGATTATTCATTATATCATACAGAAGAAGAAAAAACAACACAGCAAATAGTTTAACATAGTGTTTTTAAGCAGGTGAGGATCTTATCTAAGCTGTAAACTCTGTATGCCACCAAAAATGCCATAACAAAAAATGAGCAGTCAATGAAATAATTCTTTAGATAAGTCATGGTGGTAATGTGAGAGCATAGGCTAGGGAGCTAGAAAAATGAACTCAAATCCCAACTCCACTCTAATTTTTTTTTGTTTCCTTTCATATAACTGGCATTAATAGCGAGATGTTATGAGAATTAAAGAAGATGAAATACTTAACCTGAGGCCTGGTGCATATACTTGTTTTCTACCAATGTTGGATGACCCATCCCTTTTTTTGATCCTAGACAATGTTAAGCATTAACCCCTTTGACCATAGCTAAAATTTCTGTTACAAAATCAAGTTTGATGATTGCTCATGTCTCTCTCCTTGTTGGTGAAGATAAAAGATGACCCACACGTTTTGTCAGAATTCAGTTCTGGTGGTGATGATGGCAGGTCTCACCTAGGAAACAGACTGGTGCATACTTTGTTAAAACACACGCCACCCTTGCCAGGAACCAAACACAGCTCACAGCAGGCAAAGAGAGCCACTGCAGACAACTGGACTGAAGGACAAAGCAGCCAGAACTCTACAGAAGGACATAAACAATACACATAGAAGACAGTCCCTGAAGTGCCAGGTCCTGGGGAGCAGGGGATACTGAACTACAGGGCATTACAGGACCTCTTCTTCATAAGGCCATTACATTCAAGAGCAAGAGATATAGCTCACGTTTCTAAAATACAGAAACAGAAGAGTTAGATAAAATAAGTAGACAGAGGACCATATCCCAAATGAAAGAACAGGACAAAATCACAGCAAGAGACCCAACCAAGATGGATATAAGTAATATGCTTGATAGAGAATTTAAAGTAATGATCCTAAAGATACTCACTGGGCTTGAGAAAAGAGTAGAAGATATAGGTGAGAACTTAACAAAGAGATTAAAAAGAGCCAATCAGAGATGAAGAACACACTAAATGAAATTAAAAATATACTTTATAGAATAGATAGGAAGCTAGATGAAACAAATGAATTAATTAATGACCTGGGAGAGTAATTAAAAGTAATCAATCTGAGCAAATAAAAGGAAAAGTTATGCAAATGAAGATAAGTCTTCGAGAACTCAGGGACTCAATCAAGCATAATAACATTCACATTATAGGGATACCAGAAGGAGAAGAGAGAGAAAATGGAGAAGCAAATTTATTTGAAGAAATATTAGCTGAAAACTTCCCTAGTCTAGGAAAGGAAACAGATATCCAGATTCAGGAGGCACAGAGATTCCCCCCAAAAATCAACACAAAAAGGTCCACACCAAGACACATAGTAATCAAAATGGCAAAAAGTAGTACTAAAGAAAAAATTTTAAAGCAGCCAGAGGAAAAAAGACAATTACATACAAGGGGAAGCCGATAAAGCTATCAGTAGATCTTTCAGCAAAAACTTTACAGGCCAGAAAGGAGTGGATGATATATTCGAAGTGACCAAAGGAATGAATCTGCAGCCAAAAATACTCTATCCAGCAAGGTTATCATTCACAATAGAAGAAGAGATAAAGAATTTCTCAGATAAACAAAAACTTAAGGAGTTCATGACCACTAAACCAGCTCTGCAAGAAATATTAAAGAGGACTCTTTGAGTGGACGAGGTGCCTGGGTGACTCAGGTGATTAAGCCTCTGCCTTCAGCTCAAGTCATGATCCTGGGGTCCTGGGATCAGAGCTCCTCATCAGGCTCTCTGCTCAGCAGGGAGTCTGCTTCTCTCACTCCTTTTACTCCTCCACCCACACACTCATGTGTTCTCTCTCTCTCTCTCTCAAATAAATAAATAAAATCTTTTAAAAAAAGGATTATGAATGGAAAGGGAAGACCATAAATAAGAGCATGAAAAGTAAAAAACACACAGGAAGTAACAATAGCTATTTCTGTAAAAATCAGTCAAGGGATTCATAAAATAAAACAATGTAAAATATGATACCATCTACCTAAAATGTGGGGAGGAGAGGAGTAAAGAATGGATTCAAACTTAAGTGACCATCAACTTAATATAGACTGCTGTATGCAGAAGATGTTATATACAAACCTAATAGTAACCACAAATCAAAAACCAGTAACAGATATGCAAGGAATAAAGAGAAAGGAATCTAAGTATATCACTAAAGAAAGTAAAAAAAATGAAAGAAAGCAAGAGAAGAAAGGATCAGAAAACAAAAACTACAAAAACAACAGCAAAACAAGTAACGAAATGGAAATAAATACATATCTAGCCATAAATAATTTGGATGTAAATGGACTAGATGTTCCAATCAAAAGACACAGGGTGACAGAATGAATTAAAAAAAAGACCAATCTCTGTGCTGTCTACAGGAGATTCATCTTAGACCTAAAGACATCTGAAGATTGAAAGTGGGAGGATGGAGAAACATCTGTCATGCAAATGGATGTCAAAAGAAGATAGGAGTAGCAATACTTATTCTGGACAAAACAGACTTAAAACAAAGATTGTAATAAGGAACAAAGGGCACTGTATAATAATAATGCAGACAATCCACCAAGAAGATATAACAATTGTAAATATTTATGCACCCAACATGGGAGCACCCAAATACATAAAACCATAATAAACAGAAAGGAAGCAATTGATAGTAATACAACAATAATAATAATAGGGAACTTTAACACTACACATATATTGAAGGATAGATCATCCAAAGAGAAAATCAGCTAGGAAAAAATGTGACATACTGGACCAGACAGATTTAACATAAATATTCAGAACATTCCACCCTAAAACAGCAGAATACACAGTTTTTTCAAGTGCACATGGAACATTCTCCAGAATAGATCACATATTAGCCCACAAAACAAAGTAAGATCAGAGTCACACCATGCTTTTTTTTTACCATGATGCTTTGAAACTAAAAATCAACAACAAGAAAAAACCACAAATACATGGAGGTTAAACTAGATGCAACTAAACAACAAATGGGTCAAAGAAGAAAACAAAGAAGAAATAAAAAATTATATGGAAACAAGTGAAAATGAAAACAGTCCAAAATCTTTGAGATGCAGCAAAAGCAATACAGGCCTACCTCAAGAAGCAAGAGAGATCTCAAGTAAACAACCTTACTTTACAACTAAAGGAGCTAGAAAAAGAACAACAAACAAAATCCAAACAAACAGAAGGAAGGAAATAATAAAAAACTGGACTAGAAATAAATAATATAGAAACTAAAAAAGCAACAGAAGAGATTGATGCAACCTGGAGCTGGTTCTTTGAAAAAAATTAATAAAATTGATAAATCTCTAGCCAGACTTATCTAAAGAAAAGATAAAGGACCCAAATAAATAAAATCACAAATGAGAGAGGAGAAATAACAACCAACACCACAGAAATACAAACAATAAAAGAATAGTATGAGAAACTATATGTTAACAAATTGGATAACCTAGAAGAAATGGATAAATTTCTAGAAACATATAAATCATTAAAACTAAAACAGGAAGAAATAGAACACTTGAGCAGACTGATAACCAGCAAAGAAATTCTATCAGTAATCAAAAAATTCCCAACAATGAAAGTCCAGGACCAGATGGCTTCACAGGCAAATTCCACTAAACACTTAAAGAAAAGTTAATACCTATTCTTCTCAAACTATTCCAAAAAAGAGAAAAGGAAGGAAAACTTCCAAATTTATTCTATGAGGCCAGCATTACTCTGATACCAAAACCAGATATAGACTCCACTAAAAAAGACAACTACAGGCCAATAACTTGATTGACATAGATGCAAATTTTCTCAATAAAAAACTAGCAACCTGAATCCATCAATAAATTTAAGAAATCATTCACCATAATCAAGTGGGATTTATTCCTCGGATGCAAGGGTGTCTCAATATTTTCAAATCAATTGAAATGATACATCGCATCAATAAGAGAAAAGATAACAACCATATGATCATTTCGATAGATGCAAAAAAGCGTTTGACAAAATACAGGATCCATTCATGATAAAAACCCTCAAATAAAGTAGGTTTAGAGAGAACATACCTCAAAATAATAAAAGCCATATACGAAAAACCCACACTGAACATCATCTTTAATGGACAAAAAACTGAGGCCATTTCTCCTAAGGTCAGGAACAAGACAAGGATGCCCAGTCTCACCACTTTTATTCAAATAGTACTGGAAATTTCAGCTACTGCAATTAGACAACAAAAAGAAATAAAAGGCACTCAAATTTGTTAGGATGTAATAAAATTTTCACTATTTGCATATGATATGATACTCTATCTAGAAAACCAGAGAGACTACTAGAACTGATAAATGAATTCAGTAAAGTGGCAGGATACAAAATCAATGTACAGAAATCTGTTGCATTTCTATACAGTAATAATAAAGAAGCAGAAAGAGAAATTAAGAAAACAATCCCATTTACAATTGCACCAAAATAATAAAATATCTAGGAATAAACTTAACCAAAAAGGTGAAAGACATGTACTCTGAAAACTATAAAATATTGATGAAAGAAATTCAAGATTACACAAAGAAATGGAAAGACATTCCATGTTCATGGATTTGAAGTACAAGTATTGTTAAAATGTCCATACTACCCAATGCTATCTACAGATTTAATGCAATCCATATCAAAATACCAACAGCATTTTTCACAGAACTAGAACGAATAATACTAAAATTTGTATGGAACTACAAAAGACCCCTAATAGCCAAAGCAATCTTGAAAATGAAAAATAAAACTGGAGATATCACAATTGCAGACTTCAAGTTATATTAGAAAGTGGTAGTACTCAAAACCATTTGGTACTGGCATAATAACAGACACATAGATCAAAGGAACAGAATAGAAAGCCCATAAATAAACCCACAATTGTATGGTCAATTAGTCTTCAACAAAGGAGACAAGAATATGCAATAGGCAAAAGACAGTCTCTTCAACAAATCGTGCTGGGAGAACTGGACAGCTCCATGCAAAAGAATGAAACTGAACCACTTTCTTACACCATACACAAAAATAAACTCAGAATGGATTAAAGCCCTAAATGGGAGATGTGAAACCATAACAGTCCCAAAAGAGAGCACAGACAGTGATGACTCTGTCATCAGTCATGGCAATATTTTTCTAGATATGCCTCCCAAGGCAAGGGAAATAAAAGCAAAAATAAACTATTAAGACTACATCAAAACAAAAAGCTTCTTCATAGTGAAAGAAAGAATCAATAAAACTAAAAGATAACCAACTGAATGGGAGAAGATATTTGCAAATGATACATATGGTGAAGGGTCTGTTTCCAAAATGTATAAGGAATTTATACAAATCAACACCCAAAAAACAACTAATCTAATTTTTAAATTTAATTTAATTTTTTCAGTGTTCCAAGAGTCATTGTTCATGCACCACAGCCAGTGCTCCATGTGATACGTGCCCTCCTTAATACCCACCATCAGGCTCACCCATCCCTCCACACCCTCCCCTCCAAAACCCTCAGTTTCTTTCTCAGAGTCCACAGTCTCTCATGGTTCACACCCCCCTCCAATATACCCCAATTCACTTTTCCTTTCCTTCTCATAATGTCCTCCATGTTATTCCTTATGTTCCACAAGTAAGTGAAACCATATGATAATTGACTTTCTCTGCTTGACTTATTTCACTCAGCATAATCTCCTCCAGTCCCGTCCATGCTGATACAAAAGTTGGGCATTCATCCTTTCTGATGGCTGCATAATATTCCATTGTATATATGGACCACATCTTCTTTATCCATTTGTCTGTTGGAGGGCATATTGGCTCTTCCCACAGATTGGCAATTGTGGGCAGAAGACATGAACAGACACTTCTCCAAAGAAGATATACAAATGGCTAACAGACACATGAAAAAATGTTCATCATAATTAGCCATCAGGGAAATTCAAATCAAAACCACATTTAGATACCACCTTACACAAGTTAGAATGGCCAAGATTAACAGGACAGGAAACAACAAGTATTGGAAAGGATGTGGAGAAAGGAGAACCCTCTTACACTGTTGGTGGGGATGCAAGTTGGTGAAGCCACTTTGGAAAACAAATTAAAAATAGAGCTACCCTATGACCCTGCAATTGCACTACTGAATATTTACCCCAACGATACAGATGTAGTGAAAAGAAGGTCCATATGTACCCCAATGTTCATAGCAGCAATGTCCACAACTAATCTAACTTAAATATTGGCCAAAGATATGAACATACACGTCTCCAAGGAAGACATCCAGATGGCAAATGGACACATGAAAAGGATACATGCACCCCCATGTTTATTGCAGCATTATTTACAATAGCCAAATTATGGAATCAGCCCAAGTGTCTATCAAGCAACTAATGAATCATTGAGCAATATATCAAAAACTAATGATGTCCTATACATTGGCTAATTGAATTTAAAAAATAGATGAATGCATAAAGAAAATGTGGTATATATAAACAAAATGATTAATTTTTAACATAGCTCCTTAAGTAGTTTTCACTTGTTTTGCTGTAGAATGAGTTGAACAAATACGTGTCTGAAAATTACATTATTTTAAACTGTAAAGACATATTTTATCAGGTTTATACTGATAAAACCAAGAATGTGATATAAAAGATGAAAGTAATGGTCACGTACCAATGAATACTTCAACCTTAGCAGGGAATGGACAGCTCTCCTCCTATTCTACCTTTTGAGATACCTCTGCTCTGTCCATTTCTCTGGCCCACTTCCCCTGTACCCCTCCTTAGTATTTCCACTATAGTCTGTACCCATTTATATTTCAGAGTCTACAGTTGGTTTGTTTTTATTTGTCTGCTTCTAACTAAGGTTGTCAAATCCATGATTATGACAAACAGTGTTTCATTGGTCTTTGAATATCCAGGGCAAGGAACACTTATGTAAATATGGTGGGCAGAACTATCTGCTGTCATAATAAACAAATATTTTATAGACAATACAGATAGGAAAAATGCACACTTATAATGGGGACTTGATATAGTGGATGCTATTTTTGTAAGTATAATTTCTATGACTTTTGAGATTAGCTTTCAGGCAAACTTTTTGGGTACTGTGAGGCTTTCTGGGATAATCTCATTAACAACAACAACAAAAAAGTAGCCCCACCAACTATCTAGCAAAATTCTCATTATAAAGCCTGACTTAGCACAGTGTTTTTAACAGCACCTCAGTCATGCATGTGATATAACTTTAAGATTTACAAGATATACTCAAAATTCACATATTTTGTAAAGTTTTCATTTATATTGTATCATCTTTTACTCAAATTCCATTTAAAGGAAATTTTATATCAGTACTGAAAATACAAAACATGCATTATATGCTATGGTAAATATTTTTAAAAATTAATTCAGTGAGTGAAAGGGGCCAAACCATGGTGGAGAAGTCTCAAAAGAGTGTAAAGATTGCTCCTGGATCAGTTGTGTGTGTAGAAAATGAAATCTTAGGTGATGTAACTATAGGATCTAGGACAGTGATCCACACTAAAGCACAAATTATTGCAGAAGCCAGGCCAATAGTGATTGGTGAAGGTAACCTAATAGAAGAACAGGTGCTTATCATAAATGCTCACCCTGACAATATCACCCCTAATGCTGAAGGTCCATAACTAAAACCTATGGTCATTGGCACCAATAATGTGTTTAAAATTATCTGCTCTTCGCAAGCCATGAAAATGGGAGATAATAATGTTATTGTATCAAAAGCATATGTGGACAGAAATATAATATCAATAAGGGGTTGCATCATTGTAGCTCGTTGCAACCTGAACACAACTGAGGTCATCCCTGAGAATACAGTGATTGATGGTTCAGACTGTCTTTGTGGTGTGGATACTGAGCAACCACAGCCCCAGATACTACAGCTGGATTTCCTGATGATCATCTTGCCAAACTACCACCACCTAAAGAAGACTATGAAAGGGAGCTCAACACTCCAGTAATGTGTGAAGACAACAGTGAGATACCTCCTAAGGACTTGGTAATAAGATACCCCCAGAGAATAAAACTAATTAAATCAACATGTGGTGAAGAAGTATTAGTTTATCAAGACTTGCAGTGGCTTGGGAAGAACATACTTGAGACTCACCACTTAGAGCACTAATTGCAAGCTTAACTGAACCATGTTCTGATTTGCTAATATGGCCACCACACTGTGATTCAGGGAAAGAAGGGACCCTGGATGAGAACACCAGAATTCCATTATTCACACAGTAAATTTAGAGAAGCTTTCTGATTTATACATTAGTCTTGTATGAATTTACTTTGCATAGCTCAACCTGCAAGTCTGTCAATTTAGTCTATGAGTTCTAAATATTCTGATAAAATAGTTTCTGATCCTTTAGGACAAAAAACAAATTAAACCCAGACTGTAGTGTTCAAAGTTCATTCTGTAGGGCTTCTCCATAAACAGGCTACCAGTCTTCTCTTACTAACAATCTCTATCTTACTGAAACTGAACTCAAACTTCATCACAGACATTCTAGGCAGTTATGCTAAGTGGTAGGACAAGCCCTGACATGCTTGTGACATAAAAAGTTTCAACTGGCAGGAAAAAGAAAGAAACAATTTTATCATAGCATCTCACTGCAACAATGTGGTGACAGTTCTTGGGTCAAGAGGATAGATTTTCACCAGTTGAATAGTATCAAGTTTATAAAAGCTACTTTACACTGCTCTCTTATTCATCAATGAACACACATTATAGTAATTACCTATGCTGTATAGAAAATTACATCCAAAATGTGACAACTTAATACAGTGAACATTTATTATCTTACACAGTTTTGGCAGGTCAAATCTAGGAATGGTGTAGTTGGTGGTCCTGGTGGTTCAGTGTATCTCATAAAGTTTCTCTCAAGAAGATGGTCAGACCTGCAGTCATTTGAAAACTTGACTGGGGCTGGATAGTCCACTTATAAGATGACAGATGACAGTCTCACAGGGCTATTGGCAGGAGACTGATTTCATACCACGTGAGCCTCTCCACTGGTCTGTTGGGTATCCTCATGACATGGCAGCTAGCTTCCCTCAGCTTCCTTCAGATCCAAGAAAGGAAGGACCTTGTCTCTAAATTTACACAAGATCACTCCCATTTCATTTTATTTCTTAGAAGCAAGTCACTAAGTCCATCTCACACTCAAGTGGGAGGGGATTAAACTCCACCTTTTAAAGGCAGGAGCATCCAAGAATTCATGTTCATATTCTAAAACCACCAGCACATACACACACATCCCTTTATACCTGGATTTCTCACTAGCACATCTCAAGGATTTCTCACTAGCACATCTCACACACACACTGCATCTCTCAAGGGTCTCCATATTGGGGAAGATGGGTTCAGGAAGGACTTCTTTTTATTAATGGGAATGGCACATGACATCATCAGAGGTCTTATAACCTATAAACACCACCTTCTTAGAAATTTAGATCATTTGTCCCTAAATATATCATATATGTTATTAAGCACAAGTTTAACTTCTCTAGGTGAGTAGAAATTATAAGTAAAAATTCTGAAGAACAAGAAATTTAATTCAATGAAATAAAAACTATAATAGTTTAAAAATTAAGAATGAAATATAAATGATAAACTTAATTGATTTCCTCTTTAACAAACACTCTGGAAATACTTTGTTATTTAATCTTCATAATGGTAATTTAATTTTTTTCCAAGGATTTATTTATTTACATTAGAGAGAGACTGCGGGGTGGGGAAGTGCAAAGGGTGAGGGAGAAAGAATATTAAGCAGACTTTGCTGAGTGCAGAGCCAGAGGTGGGGCTCCATCTCACAGCCCTGAGATCATGGCCTGAGCCAACACCAAGAATCAAACACTTAACTGATTGTGCCATCCAGCGTCCCCCATTTTAAACTTTGTGTAGCACTCAATTCATCTTGGTTGCCACCTCTTGCCTGAGTGCCACTTTTAGAAAAAAGAAAAGAGAATATTTAGACAAAAGAACAAGCTCTTTGAAATTAAACAGATTTGGGATCTAATTCTAACTTGCCATCTACTGCTACCCAACATTGTAAACGATAAAAATCCCCACTACTATTCATTATAGAGGAATAAATGAACACGTGAAGCAACTAGCACAGTGTCTAATAGCAAACTCAAAAACACCAGCTATAATTATTGTCATTATTGGTCAGTAACAGAAAAGGACATTAATGTTTCTAGATTTGAGTTTTAGACATCTGCCACATACTTTCTCAGATGTTTAAATCCCTCTTTTCTTGTCAAAAATACTTAGTCCGAGAGAAGTTAAGTGACTCATCTTCTTGTGGATCCTACTTTCTAATTTCCCACTACAACCCC
>LNAC01001262.1:122358-141212 GCA_002007465.1 Ailurus styani
AGAGAAGTTAAGTGACTCATCTTCTTGTGGATCCTACTTTCTAATTTCCCACTACAACCCCAGCCTATATTCCACTCAACCTCCAGCTATTACAAACTACTCCAAGTTCCCTGAACCCAGCAAGCTCTCTTTCACCTCAATATTCACTCTTCCTTCTGTACACACACATGCTGGGTGATTCTCCATTTGTTAATCAAGCTTTAATTACTCCACCATTTAAAATTTTAGGAGTCCCTTTGTTCATTGTGTATCTCTCTACACTAGAGCGAAATATTAATGGGAGCAGGGAAATCTGACTGCTGTGTTCTCAGCTGTATCCCCAAAGCCTAAAAGACCTATAATAAGTGACCCATAATGATTCACTGAAATAATTAACTGCCCCTTGAACCAGTCTAGGACACACAGTCTGGTCCATATGGGGCTTCCACTTGAACTCTGGGAAACATGGAAACTGGGCAGACTTATCTTTCTGGGAAGGCCCATCATCCAAGGAGGCAATACAACTAAGCCTTCACGCTTCCAGAGTCAGACCAGGATGGAATTCTACCTCTATGTCTTACAAGTGTATGACATTGGGGATGCTTCTCTACTTTTGTCAGCCTTGATTTCCTCCTCTTGTTAGTTATGCTAATGGGATATTTGAAACTGCTCAACACGTTCATTCATTCATTCATTCATTCATTCATTCATTCATTCAGTACACAGTTATTGAATGTCTCCTATACTGACCGGCACTGCTTTGGGTGTCAAGGGTAAGTCAAACAAGTTACATCTGTCAGTTCACAGTCTAATAAATGAGCAGACAAATAACGGTCTGTTTATACCACAGTAGTGTCAGGGTCGCAGTAAGGAAAGTACTGGGTTCTAGTAGCAGGGGTTGTAGGAGTGGTTGATGTCCTTCACTTCATGTTGTTTGTTTCTAATATTGAAGTCTGTCAGTTAATAAGTCCGGAAGCCTCCTTCTGGAATCATTCTTCATGTTTCTATTCTTGCAGCCTCTGCAATGCTTGAGCTGGCCTTGACTTGATGAGACAAACATTATAATCCTGAGGTTTTCCCCAGAGGTGGATCTTATCAGTATTCAGAAGTATTTGATAGTAAAAAATATAATGATAAAAATAGCTACCACTTGTTTTTAAGTATACTTATAGATTCTTATTCATTGGGTCATAAACCATTGTTAGTATTACTTACTGGGATGCTCAAATTGCCTCACTTTAAAACATTCTTTGTGCTCCAAGCACTACACTACATGCTTTCCTTACTCTGTTTAAACCTTGCCACATACTTATAACAAGTATCTTATTTTTATGCCAATTCCATGCATTACGTAATGAGTTAAAGGAAATGTAGGGGATTGTCAAGTCGAAGTGCCAATAGAGAATGATGCTTAAAAGCACAGACTCCATTCAAAATATCATTCTATAGTATAAGAAACCAGGGCTCCTTGGGAAAATGGCTGATTCCAGGGCTAGAACAGCCAAAGCACAAAAAGAGTCTGGAACATCTTGTTGCACCAAAAAAGGTTTCAAAGGAAAATGCACACATATCAAAGGACACAGGAACAGAAGTCAAGGGGCTTCCAGTGACCAAATCTGGGCAAATTCAAGCATCAAAATAAATCATAATGGTAATGGGTCATTGCAAAGTGAAGGCAATATATATTCATGAACCCATACTGAAACAAATGAAGACATGAATAATTAATAAATGAGGGTGAGAGAAAAGCTCTTCATTACAGAAGAACCCTTACTAGTAAATGGGGGAAAATGATAAAATTGGATACATAATTTTTCAAACGTCATGTGTTAATGGATTCAGTGAAGAATCATCAAAGGATGATGGAATGCGATATTTCCATAGCCTCCAAGTATTTCTGCACAAAATATTTAAGTGCACAAAGGGAAAATAGTAACTTTATGTTGGAATAATCTGATGAATACAACCTTAACCAAGAGATCAAATTTAGTATCACCAATGATGGAATAAATGGATATCAGGTGCTAACTGATATAATGCACTGAGAAGGATCTTCTTTGCGGTCTTCCTTGCAGAAATGCATAAGCTGAATCTAATCATGAGAATAGAAAATCAGGTAAACACAAATTGAGGGACACTGTAGTAAATGGTTCATAGGTCTCAAAACTGTCATGGTTGTGTAAGACAATAAGTTTGAGAACTTGTTCCAGAGTGAAGAAAAAGAAGTGAAATAACAACTAAATACAATATGTGATACTAGACTGGAGAGAAGAATGGACAAACTATAACATTTATAAAATGTTCTATAAATGACACTGGGTATTTTTCAAAGTTTTATGTAAATTCTAGCTAGTAAACTATATCATGTAATATTGGTTTCAGGAGTAGAATTTAGTGGTTTATCACTTACATATGACACCCAGCACTCATCATAACAAGTGCCCTCCTTAATACACATCACTTATTTTGTCCATCCCACATCCATCTCTCTCTCCATCAGCCCTCAGTTTGTTCTTGATTGTTAAGAGACTCATGGTTTTCTTCTCTCTCTCTTTTTTTTCCTCCATCTATGTTCATCGGTTTGTTTCTTAAATTCCGTGATGTTTATGCCAGTATTATCAACAATAACCAAACTATGGAAAGAGCCCAAATGTCTACCTACTGATGAATGGATAAAGAAGATATGTTTAGGGCGCCTGGGTGGCTCAGTGGGTTAAAGCCTCTGCTTTCGGCTCAGGTCATGATCTCAGGGTCCTGGGATCGAGGCCCGCATCGGGATCCCTGCTCAGCAGGGAGCCTGCTTCCCCCTCTCTCTCTCTGCCTGCCTCTCTGCCTCCTTGTGATCTCTCTCCCGCTGTGAAATAAATAAATAAAATCTTTAAAAAAAAAAAAAAAAAAAAAAAGAAGATATGTTTATATATATATATTACATTCATGTTATATTTTATGACTTTTTATTCAGGCTATGTATGTTTTACTCATATTACTTTTATTCATGTTATATTCATATATATATATATAACATCAATGCTATCAATGTTATATATATAACATTCCATTTTATCTATCATGGAATATTACTCAGCCATCAAAAAGAATGAAATCTTGCCATCTGTAATGATGTGGATGGAGCTACAGTGTATAATGCTAAGCGAAATAAGTCAGAGAAAGACAAATACTATACAGTTTTACTCATATAAATGACATTGTTGAGATAATTGGCTACATTTGAATAAGGTCTGTAAATGAAATATATAATAATATGGTTATCAATGTTAATTTATTGATTTTGATAATTCTGTGGTTTTTAAGATTTTGTTTATTTAGTTGTGTGTGTGTGTGTGTGTGTGAGAGAGAGAGAGAGAAAGAGAGAGAGAGAGAGCACGAGGAGGGGGGGGACAGAGGGAGAAGAAGACGCCCTGCTCAGCAGGGAGCCTGATGTGGGACTGGATTCCAGGACCCTGGGATCATGACCTGAGCTGAAGTCAGACACTTAAATGATTGAGCCACTCGGGCACCTGACAACTGTAGTGTGTTTATGCAAAAGGATGTCCTTGTTCTCATGAAGATACTGTAAGATATTTGGGGGTAGAAGGACATATCTACAGCTTATTCTCAAATATTTTGGAAAATTTTTGTATGTATGTGTATCTGTATGTAGTGTGTGTAAGGAAAAGAAAAAGAAAGAGGGAAGGGAAAGAGAGTGAGTCAGAGAGAGAGGGAGAGGGAATAAGAGAGACAAAATATGCAAAATATTAAGAATTGAAGTATTTGGGACAAGTATAAACAGGAGTTTTCTATCCTCGGGTATACGCTTGAGGGTGTAGATGACCTATAAAGCCACAAAATTGGATGTGATTACCAAGGGAATGAGTGTAGGCAGAGAAGAGAAATGGACCAAGGACTGAGTTCTGAGGAAGGTCAATGTCAAAAAGTCACAAGGAAAGGAGGAGAGCCAGCCAAGGAAATTGAGGACATCAGAGAACAACGAGGAAACCAGGAAAATATTGTCCTGGAATCCAGGTGTGTATGTATCAACTTGGTTTGTTTCTCTAGAGAACCCTGAAAAAACACACCAGGAAAGAAAGTACTTCCAGGAGGCGTGAGTGATCAACTCTGTCCAAAATTATTGATAAGTCAACTGAGGAGAGGCCATTTGATTGAGAAATACTGATATCACCCTTATCTTGACCAGAAGAGGTTTAGTTTCATGGAAGGCATATAAGCTTCATTGGTATGTGATTAAGACAGAATGGGAGAAGAACTGGAGAGTGTGTGTGGGAGGTCTGCTATCAAGAGGAGGATAAATGGTCGTGCAGGTGGTAGAAGGAGTGAGGTAAAAAGAAGGTTTTTTGCTTGTTTTGTTTTGGGTTTTGCTTTTAAGATGAAAATGACAGGGGTGCCTGTGTGGCTCAGTTGGTTAAGCTTCTGCCTTCCGCTCAGGTTGTGATCCCAGGGTCCTGGAATAGAGCCCCTTGTCGGGCTCCTAGCTCAGCAAGGAGCCTGCTTCTCCCTCTCCTCCTCTGTCCTGCTCTCTCTCTCTCTCATTACCTCTGTCTCTCTCTCTGTCTCTCTAATAAATAAATAAAATCTTTTTTAAAAAAAAGATGAAAACAAATAACACCATTTTGTAGACTGACAGGAATAATCTAGCTGAGGGAAGAAAAGTCATAATGATCTTATAAATGCCTTGAGATCATGGATTTCCATTTTGGTTTAGCCAATCTAGATGAGAATTCCGATACTTCCAACAAAAAAAATTTTCACTAGCGGAGTGAGCAATGCCTAGGCACATCTACAAATTTGCTGTTTTATGCCTATTGAGCAAGTATAACATATGAAAGTACTCCCATTCTGGCTCGGATAATAAATTTTATGTACTAGTTTGGATGATAAATTATATAGGCACATGAATTAGTTAGGAACATCAGTTCTGAAGCCAGAGATTCCAACCCTGGGCCTGTCACAAGCTGTCATGATGGAAAGATTACTTAATTTCTGTGTTCAAGTTCTTCACATAAAAATGGAGCTACGAATAACACATATGTCATGGTACTGTGCTGACCAAATGAGGTAAAGTACCTACAGAACTTACAAAAGGACTTGCCAAATATGGTAAATATTTCATAAATGTTAAGTATTGCTAAATTTGCATGCAACTTGATGCAAATTTCCCCTTTACAGTAAAGAATGTAAACGGCTTGCACATCTGTTTTCCCTACACACATGTAACCTTAAAGGTAATTAGTTAACATGTGACTGAAAGTGAAATCATTCACAGATGGATTTTATAGTTAGGAAACATGGAAATAGAGTATTTAACTAAGATACAAAGGAAATTTAAAAATAAATGTTAATCGATGGACTGTGTGAAGAGGCTTGGTGTTATGTGTAAATTTATGTGTCAACTTGACTGAGCCAAAGGGTGGCCAGATAGTAGGTCAAACGTAATTCTGACTATGTCTGTGAAGATGTTTATGGATGAAACTAACATTTCCATAGGTAGACCGAGTAAAAAGATTGCCCTCTCTAATGTGGGTGTCCTGTATCCAGTCAGTTGAAGGCTACAGGGATCAAAAAGGCTGACTTTCACTCAAGCAGGAGGGAACCCTTCTTGCCAGACTGCTTGAGATGGAACATTGCTCTTGCCCTGCCTTTAGACTCTGAACTGAAAGTACAGAACTTCCTGAGAGCTGATCTCAGCAGCTGTTGGACTGCAACTTAAAACATTGCCTCTCCTGGTTCTCAGGCCTTTTGACTTGGACTGGAACTACAACAGAGCTCTCCTGGCTCTCCAACTTGTTGGCATAGATGTTGGTCTTCCTAGACCCCATGATCATGTGAGCCAATTCATTACAGTAAATCTCTCTCTCTCTCAACATATATATATACACATATACACACACACACACATATATGTATTTATCAGGGTTTTATATATATATAAATATATAAAACAATGAGGACATTTCTTGGTATATATAAATATATATATACACACAAAACCCCCTACTATTTTATGACTTTATATATAAACAATATATTTAATATATATTATATAAATATATAAATACAAATATTATACATATTTCTTCTACATATATACTTCTTATATAAATACATAAAATAAATATATCTTAATATATATTTATATATAAACTATATATACACAACAAATTTATATATATAACATATATATAACATATATATATAACATATATATATATATATAACATATATATATATATATAAAACAATGGGGACATTTCCTGGGAAGATGTATGCCATACTTAGTGTCAAGTAATTGCAAGTTGGAGTGGCCCATTCAGTCTTTGCCATTTAAATAGGGCAGAACGTTCAGTTCCAAGGATAACTTACGGGGCAACAACAGACATACACGGTCAGCAGAATTGCAGATAAGGGCTCTGAGTTAAACTGAAATAAATTATTATGAAGAAGGGTCTGGGGGCACCTGGGTGGCTCAGTTGGTAAAGCAGTTGTCTCTTTGTTTTGGCCCTGATCTCAGGGCCCTGGGTTCGAGCCCCATGATGGACGCCACAATCAGTGGGGAGTCTGCTTTAGGATTCTCTCTCTCTATCCCTCTGCCCCTCCCTTCTCTCTCTCTCTCTCAAATAAATACATCTTTAAAAAAGAAAGATGGTCTGATATCATAGACATTCTTTGAGGCTTTAGAGTCAGACAGACTGGCTCTAACATTTTGTGATCCTAGCTGAGTTCCAGAATTCTAGTTTATTAAGCGTGTGTGTGTGTGTGTGTGTGTGTGTGTGTGTGTGTGTGTGTAACACTTCCTTTATAAACAATCTTGACAAATTTTTACAGACCACTGGAGTCATACAGGTCATACAGATCAGCCTGTATGATCTTCTGTACTGAGAGTAGAATGAATATATATACACCCTATTGATTCTGTTCATCTGGAAAACGCTAATACACTTGGGAAGGCACAAGCCCCTTGTTGAAGGCACAAGCCCCTTGTTGAAGTACGACTACATGATGACATGACATAACTCAGTAAAGAGTGGGTGTTATGGTCACAGGATTCAAACAATCAGGGTCACAAAGAAAGGTTTCCATAAATAATTAAGTGATGGTTATTAAAGGTTGTGGTAGGGAGCATACTAAAACTGGTCTCCCAAGATTTCCCCATAATCTCAGATACCATGAATAAGATGAATTATCTTGTGCATATTTGTGTTCAGTTACATGGCTAGAGGGATTTTACAGGTGTAATGGAGGTTACTAAACAATTGACCTTAAATGGAGAGATTATCCAAAAGAGCCCAATTTAATCACAGGAGCTCTTTAAAGGCAGACAGTTTTCTCTGACTAGCAGCAGAAGGGGAAGCAGGAGAGATGTGAAGCACAAGAAGGAGTTGACGCACCACTGCTTGCTTGAAGATGGAGAGAACAAGTGGAGAAATACAGGGAGGCTCTAGAATCTGAGAGCAGCCCCGACAACATCCTGCACCGTGGAAGCTAAAATCCTCCAACCACCTGGATGAACTGGGAAATAGTTTCCTCTCCAGAGCCACCAGGTAAGATCCCGGCCCAACTGACACATTGATTTTAGCCCCGTGACACCCTGAGCAGAGAACTCACTAGATCCAAGCGAAACATCTGACCTACAGAAACTGTGAAATAATAAATATGGGTTGATTTAAGATGCTAAATTGTGGCAACTTGTTGTGCAGCAATAGAAAACTGGTGTCAGGTATTTATGTTATTAGCATATTGAACCTATCATGGTTAAGGTCATTCTCTGTATTATCCAACTTACTGGAAGGAATAGGACATAATTTCTGCCCCAGCCATAACCGCATGTAGCTCTAAGGTGCAAATGAAAATAAGCACAGCCATAGTCAAACAGTGCAGAGAATTCTAACATTCGTGTAGTGAAGATTAATTGCAATATAGAGGCAAGAACGGACAGCTTGAAGTGTGGCAGGAACCATGAGGACATTTCCTGCTAAGATGACTGCCATACTTAGTCTGAAGGAGTTGCAAGCTGGAACGGCCCATTCAGTCCCTGCCCTTTAGATAAAGCAGAACATTCAGTTCCAAGGATATCTTACGGGCCAACAACAGACCTGCACAGTCAGGAGAACTGCAGATAAGGGCTCTGAGTTAAATTGAAATAAATTATTATGAAGAAGGGTCTGGGGGCACCTGGGTGGCTCAGTCAGTTAAGCAGTTGACTCTTGGTCTTGGCCCAGGTCATGATCTCAGGGTCCTGGGATCAAGCCCAACAAAGGGTGCCATAATCAGTGGGGAGTGTGCTTTAGGATTCTCTCTCTCTCTCTGTCTGCCCCTCCCTTCTCTCTCTCTCTCTCTTTCTAAAATAAATAAATCTTTAAAAGAGAAAAGGGTCTGATGTCAGACATTCCTTGAGGCTTTAGAGTGAGACAGGCTGGCTCCAACACTCTATGTTCCTAGCTGAGTTCCAGAATTCTAATTTAGTGTGTGTGTGTGTGTGTGTGTGTGTGTGTGTGTGTGTAAAACACTTCCTTGATGAGCAGTCTTGACAAATCTTTACAGACCACTGGGGTTAAGATCTGCTTCTATAATTTTCTGTGCCAAGACAGCTGGATCAGCTCGAATGATCCCTCTAATCCCAGAGCCTACCAAATTGTGTGGCACATACGGATTTTCTGACTTTCATCCTATTGCCTATGTTCAGTAGCTTCTGTTACCAGTGTATTGTTGACCTCTTGACTTCCTAATCTGCGTTGGTCTTTCGAACAATCTTTCAGTTTCTGAAATGTCCTCTCTGTGGGAGAAGTTTTGAAATTCCCCTAGGCTTTGCAGATACAAAGAGATTGATACACAGAAATCACACCTGTAAAGAAACTGAACTGGAGAAATTAATAAATATAAGACTGGTAATGTGATCATTGTTTTGGTGAAAATTATAAACTTTCAGGAATACGGAATCGCATCTGTGAGTCCCCAAAATCTAGAATTTCCAGGTACAGGCATACATGTTCATAGTCAAGAGGACTCAGTTCCCCTGATCTGACTCCTGTTTCTATTGCCTTTGTTCTTCCTCAGTCCAATTCTATGTCTCCTCTTCTTCTTTCCCTCTCCTGCACTGCAAATATACCCTGTAGAGACTTCTAATTCACAAATCACATTCCGTTTTTTTGTTTGTTTTCCTGTGAGGTACTTCAGTGCTGGGACTATGATCTGTTCTTTGCATATCCTGCATGAAGCACACTACATGACACATGGTAGGCATTGCTGAAGGTTTGTTGAATTCATCTATTTCATAAAGAAACACTGACAGTAAAAACCCCCACATCCTATCTGCAGGTATAGTGTGGTAGATGGTTCCTATATCAGTATCATATGTGTGGCTTTTGAGTATCAGGTGCCATGCAAGCCCTTCTAGAAGCTAGGAGGTGTTGGAGGAATAGAAATCTGGTCCATTTGTCCATGTGCCTCTACATGGCACACAGCATACTTTTAAGCACACAATATGGCTTAAAGCAACAACTCCCAGGACTTAGTCATGTATATGCCTTTCCACATCCACCACCCCCGACTATAATATAATGTTATAAACTTAGTACTTCATGTGAAGGAAAAGTATTATTTGCAAAAGCAAAACTCGAAAAGTAAATACAGTGATAAAACATAGCAATGGTAGAGAATATTTTAATTTACGTTGGTGACTTTCAAAAATATGGGAATTTTTTAAAAAAGATTTTATTCATTTTTTTGAGAGAGAGAAAGAGAGAGAACACGGGATGGAGAGAGAAAGAGAGAGAGAGAGAAAGAGAGAGAGAGAGAGAGAGAGAGAGAGAGAGAGAGAGAGAGAGAAAGAAACAGTCTCCCCACTGAGCACGGAGCCTGGCATGGGGCTTGATCCCAGAGGACTCTGGGATCATGACGTGAGCCAAAGGCAGACGCTTAACCAGCTGAGCCATCCAGGTGCCCCTCATTTTTTTTTAAATATCTGTATAGACTGACCAATGCAGGCAGTGGATTGTGACGGCAGTCTTAACTCTCAGCTCTGCCACTTTCTAGCCACTGTCTGCCACGTTCTAGCCAGGGTCAACGTATCTATCCTCCTGGGCTTGTATGTCTTTATTTGTGAAATTGGAATAATGGTACTTATGTCATGGGAGTTTTATGAAAATCATCAGCAAAATATGCAAAATACCTGAAATGTGGGAGGCCCTCAAAGAGCTTTTATGACCTCTTCTGATACAGTAGTTAAGAAACAAACAAAAAACCAAGTAGGATTCCTTTATGAGGATTTTGGGAAATACATGCATCAGGAAGTTCATCCAGAGCAGCAAATCTCGGATACTTCTTTTGAGACGTAGGGTCAAATAGAAAGAGCTATTTGATCAAAGTTAAAGTGAAGTTTAGAAACTAAGAGTCTCATTGGTATCCTCTATTGGAGATATAATATTGTATTTTGAGAAAACTTCTGACGAAACCACTTATTGTCAAACTTGCCCTGAAATAGGTAACCCAAAAGAAGATGGAAAACAAGAAAAGGAAAAGATGTTTTCCTACCAATCTCAAATTCCAGAGAATAAGGCCTGGCTCAGAACTTTGGTTCTGGCTTCTCTACCATGATGTTCACTGATGGTGCATCTTTCCAGAACAGGCTGATTTTATTAGGGGTACTCAAAGATTTTACTGTGAAAGAAAGAATGCAGCCATTTGGCTTTTTCCAAATTGATACCAAACATCAGTTGTATGTGCCTTGTTGTCTTTATCGAAGGAGCCTGTGAAGTTTGTGGAACAGCTTGGTGACCCTGAGAAACCTGTTTTGCCACCGAGGGAACTGGTCTCATGGTGCCTGGGCCTGTGGGTGCACAGCGTCACTGACAAGTAAACTATCTTCCCTCCTGGGTGGGTTTGATGCCTTAGTGGAAGGGGGGGCATCCTGCCAAATGCAGGATTTTCACACAAGGAAACCAGCTCTGCAACAAAGGACCCTCCTCAGGATCCACAATCATCTAAAGTCACGAAGGACTGGTAAATAACAATTACTCTATTCCTTCACAAGAACTCGAAACAGTCATCTTTCCTCTGCCATAGCCAGAATCAGTGTTGAATATATCAACATTGGGCCAAAGGAACAGGGGAATGATCTCTGGGATGAAGTGCTTCTGAAATGGTGGGAGATAGGATGAGACAGCGGAGAGCTGTATCAGCGAAAAATGGAAGGGGATCCAGACAGGACTGCTGGGGGCAAGTTAAGTGGGGTTGGACAATACTGCAGACTTTCTGGGGTGTTATCATCAATGAGTCCTGAGTTTCCACCTCATGTACCTACCTCCCAGCCTTCAGATCCTGGGCAATTTCCCCTATGTCCTTGATTTCAATATCCTCCTCCCTTGTGAAATGGGCATGACAGTATTTCCTTGAAGCGTTTTTATTAGGACCAAATGAAAGATCAACGAAGAGCCTAGTGTAAGGCCCATCCTTATGTGCACTATTACTTAATATTAGCCTTAACATTTATTTCAGGGCGCCTGGGTGGCTCAGTGGGTTAAAGCCTCTGCCTTCGGCTCAGGTCATGATCTCAGGGTCCCGGGATCGAGGCCCACATCGGGCTCCCTGCTCAGCAGGGAGCCTGCTTCCTCCTGTCTCTGCCTACTTGTAATCTCTCTCTGTCAAATAAATAAATAAAATCTTTAAAAAAAAACACATTTATTTCAGTTCTGTCAGTAAATTGCTTTCATTTTATCTGTTTAATTATATAATTATGTTTCATTCCCAAAGATGCAGTTTCATTTTAATATATATTATGTAAATTATAGTACAAGTCCTGCACAGTAATGTCATCAGGTGATGAATGGCTATCTGAAACACCACTCTAAACCCTGTTGGGCAGGAAGAACAGTGCCAGCCCTAGGAGGGATCCACAAAACGTGAGTCAGACTTCTAGCCCTCAAATATTGCCCAGCTGACTAGCACAGTTCACATGGCGGCTGATACATACATGGTGCGCTGACAAAGATGGCACCTCCTAGAATAACTGCAGTTTGGAAACAGAATGTCTTCCCTGTTAGTGTCACTTTCAAAAGATTAATTAACTAATTGTTTCGACAACATTCGGCAATGCCTTTCTACTTGTATAAGAAACTGATCTGGATGGTGGGTTCACAAAGACCAATGAAACGTGGCCCTTGCCTCAAGGGCAAGCAAATGAGCACAATGCAGCAAAGGAGACAGACATGTCCATTACATCAACAGATATGGTCTAGATGACTACAGTGTGTGCTCAGCAATGTTCTGGGCTGCTTCAGATAAACCAGTGGGCAAGAGACAAAGATCCCTAAGATCAAGGAGCTTCTATTCAAGCAGGAGTTAAAGTGGGGGAGTGGGGAAAGAAATAAGCAATAAGCACAATAAGGAATTAAATAACAGAGTCTGGTAGGAGACAATTCAGATCAAGGTAAAAAGGATCATGAATATAGGGTGGGGTGGAAAAGGTGACTGCACTTAGCAATCTAAGATAGGGCGTGGCGGTGCTTGTAGACCTTCATGAGGACTCAGCATTTGACTCTGACAGATGCAGAGAGGAGCGCCAGAAAGGGTTTAGGTGCTGAATGAGAAAGTACAGGGACAATGTCAGTGAAAAGGAGAGACATAGCAGTCAGGGAACTAGAGGTAGTGACCTAAGAAGCAGGAGAACTCAAGGAGTGCTGCCTCTTGGAGAGGATGGAAGCACTCACTTGGACTTGACATCCATTGAGTTTTGTGTTCCGACCCTTGGCTGCACCGCTGTGCCATGACTCACAAAATCACAAAAGTAAAAGGCCTGTGGTCACCCTGTGATTCACTCATTACTCAAAGGGAAAAATTGGAGACGTACTTTTCGCTCCAATCACTTCGTTTTAGGGGAGATTCTACTGAATCATCTAGTATAGATGCATTATGAAGCCAATTCTGTGATGGAGGGGAAAACAGACTCTTCAAGATACAGAAAGAAGCAACAAATTGAGGAACATGTGGAGAGTGATTTGAAAGACACAACCCAGCCACCCTCCCCAAGAGAAAAGATATGTGGAGATGCCTCTGTTCACTCCTCTATCATTTTATATCACTAATAAACGACTAATAGGTACAATAATAACTGGCCTTGGATCCATGGAGCTTCTGTCATACTCTGACACTCAAACAATGTATTTTGAATCCTTCCTAGACACCGAGTTCCGGGCACTGGGATGACTCAAGGGGAACAAGTATGTTTCAGGTTGGCTCCCAGCCTTTGACTTTCTTACAAACATGCTGGGCAATCATTACAGAGCTCCTTGATTAGAGTGATGACAGAACTAAAGTCAAGGGAGCCTGGAAAAGGAAAAAAAAGAGGGGTGTAACTGAATCCTAGTGTAAGGGGAGGGTGTGCACCCATGGTCAGGAAAGCCTTTCCAGGTGAGGTGAGGTTAATGGGGTAGGTACTTTTAGAATCCCCATTTTACAAATGAGAAATAATACAGTCAGAGATATTCCCTTGCTTCAGGCTGCATAACTACCTGAGAGAGCCAGATTGAAATTCTAGGTCATTTGGTTTGTAAAACAACATATTATCACTCATCGTCTACTACTAAAATCACTTCACCTGCCTGTTTCCCTTTACTATACCCTGAAATCCTCTCACGTATGTTGTGGTCACTCTCCTGAAAGCTGGTTCCAGCTGTAAATGCTAAAAGGCTCTGGGAAGTTCTGTAACAGTCTCTCTCCCAGGTAACAGCTGTTCTGGAGAGTGCCTCTCAGAATTATAAACCCCCATCTCACTAAGGAAGGTGCTTGACTTCCCATGAATGTTCCTGTCACTTTCCAATCTGTCTGTTCCTTCCTACTCTAGAAAATAAGGCAGAAATATGTATCGGACTAGTTGGTCTCACAGAAGATCCCCTCAACATTAGAACATTCCATAGAAGCTATGTTCTCCTGGGTGCCTGGGTCTTCCTGGTAGTAAAAAAAAAAATGAGAAAGGAAGACACCTGTACCACAGGTATGGCAGCAACTCTCAACATGCACCACATGTCTCATAGAGAAAGGAAGAGGATTACCTTTGGAGTTACACAGACCAAGGTGTGAATCTCAGCTCCCTCACTTACTGTCTTACTTAAGCACATCTCAGCCTGTTTCTTAATCTGTTGAGGGGGATTTTGATACTCATTGTTCAGATTTGTTGGTAGATAAATATCAAGTGTGTAAAACCAATCAGATCATCAATAAATCAAAATCAGCGCCTCGAGGGATGACAAAACAGAATATCTTCTGTACTGCATCACTTAATTCGATTTTATGTGTGCAAGAGATACTGCACTTCGAGTTGTCAAGTAACATGTCCAGGTAACACGCTTGATTGGTGGCAGTGAGGTAGGCACTCAGGTGCTCTTTTCACTAGATCATGCAGGAGAAGAACATTCAGATGGAAAATACCTTTCTTTGAACCCAGTGACTCTGAGCAAATGAACACTGTACGTAAGAAGTCAACTCCGAACCCCATCAAAAAATGACACAACAAACCCTAGCTCTTGATAAAAATAATCCTTTTGACAAGACATGGCGATGTTGGGAGAGGACAGGCTGTAGAGACATGAAGACTTGAATTCAAATGCCAACTCCACTCTAAGTCTTCTGCTCTATGCACTGCAAATAGTAACCTCCTCATTAAGATTTAATGTGCTGCTTGGTAGGATACAGGGATCATCACAGGCCTTGGCACACAGACGGTACTCGACAGATATCTCATGTCTTAACTGCATCCCTTTCCTTAAGACTCCAGGGAAAGTTCATTGTCAGTCTTTTCAAGCAGAGGTTACATTTCCACTACGAAAACTATTTTCTCTCTCTCTTATTTTGGGTTGGATTTTGATGGGTGGCAGTTACTGGTTGTGCCAGCCAGTTTCTGATGCACAACAAACCTTCCGAAATGTAGTGACTTTAAACAACCAATTCTTTTGTTCATGATTCTGCAGGTCAATAATTTCACCTGGGCTTAGCTGAAAGGTCCTTTTGCTGTTCTCAGAAGGCTTGCTTATGCATCTGTGGTCAGTGCCCCTGGCTCTGCTGGGGGCTGGATGCTCTACGATAGTCTCACCCACATTTCTGGCGGTGGGTTCACTGTCAGCTGTGGTGGAGGGGATGCATGGGCCCTGGGTCTCTCATCATCCACCTAACCCACGCTTCTTCACATGGTCGTTCTCTTGTGTCAAGAGCAGCAAGAGAGGGCAAGCCCTGGTGTCCAAGCACTTTTCAATTCTCTGCTTGCTTCACTCTTGCTAGTGTTCCACTGGACATAGCAAATTCCACCACCAAGGCCAAGGGCAATGTGGGAGGAGATACAGGCAGGCACGCACAAAATACAGTTGTTACTGTAACAGTCTACTGTTACCGTAGTTTGTGAAATAACCCTGTTCATCATCAGAGAAATACTTAACTATGGGTGAACCAGACAGTGGAATGCTAGTCTCTCAAAAACGATTTTTCTCAGGGCGCCTGGGTGGCTCAGTGGTTTAAACTTCTGCCTTCGGCTCAGGTCGTAATCTCAGGGTCCTGGGATCGAGCCCCGCATCGAGCTCTCTGCTCAGCATCGAGCCTGCTTCCCCCTCTCCCTCTGCCTGCCTCTACTTGTGATCTCTCTCTCTCTCTCTCTCTCTCTCTCTCTCTCTCTCTCTCTCTCTCTGTCAAAGAAATAAAATCTTAAAAAAACAATTTTTCTCTTCTGTACAAAAAGTCATAGCTATCTTGCCCCATGATCAATCTAATAGGTGAATCATAAAATTATTTTATGAAATTCTGCCAAAAAAATCAGTTTGAGGTTTTCCTGGCATTGTACCATACCTGTAAATTGCAGATCCCCTTATCCAGAAATGTGCTATGACTTTGCCAGTAGGAATCCAGCCTGCACCTCTTTCCATATCATAATGTTGCTCTTCCTCTCCCTTCTAAAAAAAATACGCCCCCAGCAGGCACCCATTGCATAGGCATCATCTGAGGGGGAAGTAATGGACTAGACTTGCACGCGGCCCCTCTGGGAAGACCAGGAGAAAACACACGCTAACTGTAGTCTTGTGATGTGGCTGGGGTCTGGTTGGGCCACCCCTCCCCACAGTCCCTTGCCCCACCTCCCAGCTTTACTAGAGTTCCTCTTGATTCATTCAAGCCATCTTTCAAAGCTGAGTCCGAGCTCTATCATTTTCTACCACAATGTCCTAACTTTATTGCTCAGGATCCCTTGGTATTTTATTTATTGTGTGGTGGTTGATATTGCTACTGTGAAGGCCATCATTTCCCCATTACATTTTCTATGTGATTATTGCTGGCACACATGAAAATGTTGGTCCTTTAAATAGTAATACTTCATTCTACCATGGAAGGGAATTCATTCTTGCTCATTTCTTAGGCTTTTCCCAAGAAGATATTCGTATCATTTGGAAATAATGAAAATTTTGTCTTCTTTACTAAAACAATGCTTTTTTTCTCTTTACAATTTGCCTACACTGGAAAGACCATCTAAAGCAAAAGTTAATAATATTGGTGATAATAGGTATATTTGCCTAGATCCTGACTGTGATGGAATTTTTCTAGTTGTTCCACATCATTTGCATATTTTATATCAGAAACACTGAGGAATACAGCCTGCTAATATCTACGTTCCTAGTTTGTTTTTAACTGTGGGGTGTCGCATTCCTTCAGATGTTCTTTGATCATCCATATACCATTAAAATATGGTCAATACTAGTAGTATCTCTAGTGGTTGAAGTCATTCTCTTTATGTCTCCATTTTTATCATTTTCTTCATATGCAACCCACACATTTTTGTCCTATTATGCTCTAGATATTGCAGGTGTCTGTTGCCACTGGGAACAGGATCATTTTTATGAGCTATTCTGAGTATAAATGGAGTAGAGCAGATCCTGGGAAGCTGATCTCACTTGTTATTTAAGAATTGGGCTGTTGGGGTGCCCGGGTGCTTCTAGTCAGTTAAGCGTCCGACTCTTGATTTTGGCTCAGGTCCTGATCTCAGGGCCTCATCGGCCTCTGCACTGGGCGTGGGACCTGCTTGAGATTCTCTCTCTTCTTCTCCCTCTGCCCCTACCCTTCCCGCTCACATGCTCTCCTTCTCCCTCCCTCCCTCCCTCCCTCTCTCTCTCTCTCAAAAAAAATTGTCCTTTGCACTTACATTTCAGATTCTGCTTCCCTTTGATGAGGGATTATTTCACTGAAAAAGGGAGTTTTCATGATCCTGGTCACTCGATGCCAGCAGAGGGTCTGTGGGTAAGAGAGAGACAAAGATGCCTAAGCTGCAGTATGGTAAAAGTTAGGGGACATCAGAGGTCTTCTCCATAAGGCTACTGTTAGAGCAGGGAAACAGGAAGAAAAAATGAAAAGGTGAGGGAAGTCTTTTGGTTGTTAAATTTTGGCTATGATGGGCCACGTCTTGGCCAAGAGGACAGCATGACCCAACAGAGGGGTGGTGAGAGGGCACCGAGGGGCCTTGCTGGAGTCCCACACCAGGAGCCTCGTTAAACTTCAAACTGAAAAATATGAAGGGATTTCTATAGGCATGGTTTCCAAAACCCGAAGCAGTACCTATCAGTGAGAAAGAGAGAGAAGGGTGAAAGTGTGTGGAGGGTGAAGATTGTTGGGACTTCCTAAAAGGCGACTTGGGATGGTTCTGCAGCTGTTGGGTGAATAGGACTCCAAGGGCCAAGGGCTGAAACAAGTAGGCGAGAAGTTTACTGTCAGGAAACTGAGGAACAGAGATTAGGTAAGAGGTCAATAGGACCTGTTCAAGAAAAGTGTTAAGTTATGGACTGTGCCAACATGCCCAGCTAGCCCAAGACCCTGCCACCCTGAATCAAGGAAACCTCGTTTAGAATGGAGTCGGGTGGCTAGCAGGGAGGCTTCTCACACCCTACCACTACAGTCAGCTGCAGACCCCAACAAGGACAAACAGAGCCTGGCATTCCCAGCAGGAAGCAGCTTTCTTTCCTACACCAGCAGGAGGAAGGAAGAATCTCTCCTGGCCCAGCAAGAAGCTCAGCCAATAGGAAATACCACAACGGGGCCAATGAGGAAAACGTCAGCACCTGCAACTGTGGCTTCTCTGCAATGGACTTCTCCTTCACAGCAGTCCCTCCCAATTGCCTCCTTTTCCCTAGAGAAGAAGGTTCCTCGGGTCTGATCTTCAGACTGGCCTATGCGGTGCCATAGTTTGCCTGTCCCGAACTGCAATCCCTCTGCTACACCCAAATAAACCCACTTTGCTGATAAACTATAACTGGCTGTTTTACCTTTTAGGTGGACAAACCTGCTGAAGAACTAAAAGGGTATGATATGACTCAGCAAAAGTAGGTAGTGTTTTGCCAAGAAGAGCGAGGATCATTTTGACGACACCGGGCCCTGCTAAACCCTAAGGTGGTAGCATTCCCTATGGGCAATGATGATGCCCTTGGCCTTATCGCCTGTAATGTAAGTGTATGTGTTTCATGCAACCTGCCGGCGAGGATGAGAAGCAAGGTCTGGCCACGCCACAGCCAAGTTCAACTCAAAGGCCCACGTGGAAGCGGTCTTGGCCCCGGTCACAACGCGGGAATTGAACTCGCTGTGGAAAGAGATTTCCAGCCTGGGAGGTGCGGGGCGCCTGCGCAGTGGGCCCGAGGCGCGGCGCGCGCTGCGGGAGCCGCAAGACCCCCGCCCCCGCCCCTCGCCCTCCAACGTGAACGCGCACGTGAATGGGGACGCGGACGCGCCCGCGAATGCGCCTCACCTCGCTCAACCCCTGCCGGCGGCTGAGGAGGGAGGGTGGCGCGCGCGGGAGCCGCGGGTGGGCGGTGTGCGGAGTGGCGGACCCGCTGGCGGCGGCGCGGGGG
>LNAC01001262.1:141327-177684 GCA_002007465.1 Ailurus styani
GCGGGGGCGGGGCGGCGGCGCAGGCGTGGGCGCGGGGGCGGCCGCGCCTCGTCCACTCAGGCGGCTGCGTTTGGGACCCTCCGGCCCGCACCAGGGACGAACTGACTGACGTACCTCGCCCGCCCCCGCCCCCGCTTCATTTCCCCCTGGGCTTCCTAGGCTCCCCGGGCTCACTCCTGGAGCGCCTTCTCTCCCTGCCGCTCTTCTCGGCCCTTTCTCTCCCCGGCGCCGCAGGCGGCGGCAGCGGCAGCGGCAGCGACCGCGACCCCAGCAGCAGCAGCAGCAGCAGCAGCAGCAGCAGCAGCAACAACAACAACGAGCGGCGGGAGCTGGCGGCCGAGAGGATGAAGTGCAAGCCGAACCAGACGCGCACCTACGACCCGGAGGGGTTCAAGAAGCGGGCGGCGTGCCTTTGCTTCCGGAGCGAGCTCGAGGACGAGGTGCTGTTAGTGAGTAGCAGTCGGTACCCCGACCGCTGGATCGTGCCGGGCGGGGGCTTGGAGCCCGAGGAGGAGCCGGGCGGTGCGGCAGTCCGAGAGGTGTACGAAGAGGCGGGAGTCAAGGGGAAGTTAGGCCGGCTCCTGGGCATTTTCGAACAGAACCAAGACCGCAAGCACAGAACGTACGTGTACGTACTGACTGTCACTGAGATTCTAGAGGATTGGGAAGATTCGGTTAGCATTGGGAGGAAGCGAGAGTGGTTCAAAATCGAAGATGCCATCAAGGTTCTCCAGTGCCACAAGCCCGTGCATGCCGAGTATCTGGAAAAACTAAAGCTGGGCGGTTCCCCGACCAATGGAAACTCCGTGGCCCCGTCTCTGCCACAGAGCGATCCCTAGTATGTACCGCTCCTGCACAGACTTCTGCTTTCTGCCTACCATAGAATAAATAGTGCCCGAGCACCTCTCCTTCCTTGTGTGGTCTCAGGGGGGAGGAGGGGTCTTCTTTTGTTTCCTTGGCAGCCCTTCGAATCACGCTTGCAAATCGTCTCAGTTGCCAGGCACTGTTTTCAGCCAATTTGCACGTTTTTCAGATGCTTTGAAAATCTCTGTTTAGTAGCACTGTAACAGATTTTGGTAACCCTAAACCACAGGATTTTTTTGTTTTCTTTTTAAGGTGCCTTAACTGCTTGACCAGCTTTTAGAGTGTGTGTGTGAGTGTGTGTGTAGATAGGTACACGCTGTGGTTTGTTTTATTACATTGCAAACACATACGTGTGTGCACGTGTCCGTTTTTTGGTACCAATCTTGTGGTTTGTCGTCTACGTCTTTAAAATCTGAACATCTTGGTTGTGTGATATCTTTAATTTTTTTTTTTTTTGCTTAACTTGCTTTCTCTTTAACTGCATTAGCCCTTGCTAGCAAGCCCTTATCTGATGGGAATTGGTTTAAAGATCTTTGTATATATTTATTTCAAAGTATTTAAGAAATTTTACATCTTGTGATCTTTCCTCATTAGGCAATAATTTTGTGGTCAGTAATGTGATCTAATTTGCCCTTTTCAGAAGTTTCTTTACTCATATGTTCCCTACTGGATTTTCAAGAAATTTTCTCTAGTGGTATTTTGTTGCTGCCTGTTTGAAATGACCATTTCCCACATATCCCGAAGGTAATTTAACAAAATATTACTTTATACAGTGCATATCTTCTTGGGAAAGTATTGTTAGCCAAACACAGCCTATGAAGTACATACTATCATGAAAACTGTATTCAGGAGTGTGATTTAGCATGTTCAACTTCCAACTCCATAGCCCCTTTCTTAATACCCTAAAAGAACCACGGTTCTCTGAATATAAACTAGTCTTGAAGGAACATTATTTCACATATTTGAATGTAGTGACATTTCAGGTAATCTTCCTGATTACCAGTAACCATAGGAATGGAATTTATATGGTGATAAATTTCCAACCAATGAGGTCCCTTTCTTCATACTCAGCTTTTACAGACTTCTTAAACTGTAGGACACCTGAACAATCTTTTTTTTTTTTAGATTTTTTATTTATTTGACAGAGACAGATCACAAGTAGGCAGAGAGGCAGGCAGAGGGAGAGGGGGAAGCAGGCTCCCTGCTCAGCAGGGATCCCAGGACCCTGAGATCATGGCCTCAGCTGAAGGCAGAGGCTTAACCCACTGAGCCACCCAGGCGCCCCACACCTGAACAATCTTAAAGATTTAGGATAATCGTTTTGTGTCACAGGACAAACTTTTTTTTTATTAAAAGCTCTTGCATTTGCATCAATACTTGTTTGAAGTCAGGAATCTTTTCTAAAATGCATAGGTCTGTCTTCTCAAATTACCTTTATTCCCCTAGCCATGTCAGCAGTTAGGTCTTAGAAAAACCTACTTTGTTAAGAGGGTATTAGGGGTGGAAAGTTAATGCGACGTGTAACACTTAAACATTTTTTTTAACACTTAAACATTTTTAAGACATTGCGGTAGCAATTAATCAATATAAAGTAAAAAATAATGGTTATTTAAAACATTTGCTGGTCAAAGTAACCTGTTTTTAAACACAATTACTGCTAAAAATTTAAGTTACCCTTTCTTAAAAGTTGTTATTTTACTGTTTTTTAACATACATACAGAGCAATGTACAGATCTTTACAGCTTAATTAGTTTTTACATAGTGAATATATGTATGTAACCAGACTCCAGATCAAGAAATTAACATTACCTATAACTCAAAAGCCATTGCATTTTTCCTCCTAATCAGTACTCTGCCTTTTTAACTTTTAAGAGTATAGAATAGTTCTGTTTTTGAAGTTTAAAGGTTGACTTTTAGAATGTATACTTTTTTTGTGCTGCCCCCTTGTGTTCTTTATTTCACTCTTCAAAATACTCAAATATTTTTCTCCATTTGAGTTTGCATTGTTATTCTACAAATTATTAATATGTTTATATGATTGCTGTTAAAAAGTTGGTTTTGTTGCAATTTCTAAAGAAATTTGGTGCAACTATTTTGGAAACAAACTTTGTTACAAACTTAAGCACAGATAAAGTACAGATTTCAATTCACAAAACATTTTCTGTAGTAATGCTATCAAAGTAAATGAAAAAATGAGTGGGTTTTTAAAACCAGTGATAGTTTCATCATCTGAATTACATAGTTTGATCGAATATGGTTATTTAATATTTTTCTCTTTTTCTCTTAAGAAGTGACCTGTATTGAATATCTATTTGAGCACATTTAATTCCAAGTAGTCTCACATTGACCCAAAGGTATCTTTCCCCAGTAACCCAGTTATTCAAGAAGATTCTTAAATTCTGCCTTAACAGAACAGATATATTGGACTTTTATTTTGAAGATATTTTTGTCGATAAATATCTCTTCTACCTAAAATGCTGCCACAAATATTTTGGAGGCTTAACTTGTGCTTGTTATTCTTGGAGGTGAAATTGTATCATTTTATTTGGTTCTTAAGTATCTAACAAAGGCAAAGATGCACAGTATTCATATTAACCTATTATTAAGAATTATTAGCCTATAAATATGTTGTGGGCTTTTTTTCCTTCTTTTTTTTGACAGAAACATTTAGATTAAGTCATGATATTTCTCAGGACTGACTGTCAGCTTCATTTAAGTAGTTTTTATGAAATATTCTCTGGAGCTTAGCCTTGTCAGAATATTTAAAAGTTCCAAGGAGATTCTTTTTTTCTCTTTCAAGAGTTTCAGGCCAAAACAGGTAACCAGAGATAGTGTATAGAAAATTTCTATCACCTCAGTATTCCAAACATTGATGCACAGTTGGGATTTTTTTCCTTCTAAGATTGTTAAAAAATCACTTGTATGTTATTTGTTTGGTTTTTCATCTCTCCCCTTCATAAAAAAGGGAAGGGAGTACTCTCTACAGATAATTAAGATTTGCAGACATGCATGAGAAATTTATTTTCTGCATGTTTTATAAACAGCTTATGTTTTCAGAGGGTCAAATAGTTTATTCTTGTTAAGATATAAAGAGAAAACATTGAAGGTTAATATAGATACACAGGTAAACTAAATAATTGGTGCTGTGTCTGTAAAGTATATTTTTTCAAGAAATGATGTGTGTGTATACACATGAACACGTGCGTGTGCACACACACACACACACACACACACGGTGTATTTGGCTGAGCAAGGGCTTTTACTTCCAGGTGTCCCATGTGGGAGAGCCACCAGGCACTACCAGGGTTTTATCAATATTTTCTTGGTAAAAGAAATAAATTTTATCAGTATTTGTCTCCTGATAAACTATTATACTGTATTTAGCAGATTTTAAATGTTCATGGACAAACAGCACTATAAGAACTGGAAAAGTCACTATGATAACAGAAGTAAAACATGACATTTTTATGAGAGAGAGTTTGGTGTGATAGAAACTACAGTTGGGGTTTTGAAGTCAGACAGACTTATGGTTGAAAACTGGCTCCATTTCTTGCTCACACTAACTTCAGCCAAGTTTTCTTAACTATCTGATGCTCAGATTTTTTTAAATATGAAATTTGAGATAATAAAAATAGATATTTTATAAACTCCAATGAGAAGTCTTTCCTGACCAGTGGGTTAAGATACTTTCTTCTGTGTGTGTCACAGTTCTCACAATTTGCTGTACTTATTTGCATGGTTGTGTGTCTAGACCACAGACTCTTTGATGGGTGGGGACTAGCCTGAATTATTTCCATAAGCCTAGAGTCCAGAAGGTGGAATTTAGAATATTTTATGTCTTGCATGACCACCTATCCTTTTTAGCAAAACCTGTAGTATCACTGCTTTCCTGACTTTTTTGTTTCCTAATATAACCTGTAACTCCCTCAGCTGCTGATCCAGTCTTAAATTGCCTCTGCATTAGATAATTCCATGAAGGCTTTCCAAATGCAAAGTGAATGATGCGGATAATAGGTCTTTTGTAAATTTGTCAATTGGAGGAATTGTTAAATTAGTATATAAGTCTGCTAATTATATGTTGGTTTGTTTTTCCAGATGAAGAGCAAAGATTTTCAGGATTGCTGTGAAAGAATCTTTGATGTGAATCGTTGATCAATGGAATTTTCAAGTGGAGGTGAGCGTTTCCATGTTTCCAAAGAGACAGCTCACCTGACTTTCCTCCTACATCTTGGGACATTCCTTACCTGTCTATCCCACTGATTCCTCTTGCCCTGGTTGTTACTGTTGTACATGAACAGACTCTTACTTTAACACCTATAGCCTTTTGTTATGCTTTTTTGACGTGTCTGCCTTCTCCATTAGACTGTGATATCCTTGAGAGCAAGGACCATGTTTCCTTACTCTTTGCATATTCTGTATATGAAACACCACTGGAAATATGATTGACATCACTGAAGGTTCTTTGATTCATTTCATATTTTGTAATCACTATGTGGCAAAACATTTCCCCTTTCAATCTGGTGCTAGTAGAATATATGCTGTCTAGGTACAATGTATGTGTTTTTTCTGTATCAGGTGTTTCAGAAACTTTTGAAGGCACTTGTAAGATGTTCAAGACGAGAATTATTACTCATATTTCTATGTCATACCACACAGTGGCTAGCACCATTTTGAGATTACCCCATCACATAGGGCAATATTTTGTAGAATCTGTCCTTTGTGTAACAACTTCAGTATTTTTGTACTGTTGTTACTTTGCAGAAAACTTTATTCAAAAAATATCACTTGCTATAAAACTAACTATAAAATAAATACAATGAACACAAGATAATATTGTGAATTTTTATAAAAATAAATTTTAAAATGATATACAAATGATATATTTAATGTTTTTGCAATGCCCTAAGCACTTCTTTCATGTAATCATAACATCCCTTTGAAGAAGATTGTTCTTTTTCATTTTATAGGTTCAGTATACTGTATTATTTGATGCCAGAGCCAACAAAAGCTGCAGTACAGGCAGTTTCCAAAGTTAATTACACCACTTACTTTGCCTAGGTTTCTTTTGCATCTCTTACTGATTCAGTTCGCCAATTTTCAACCCCTTTTCCAATACACTCAGCTGGCTTCTCATTCCACCTGGTTTCTGCATGTGAGAATGTGGAAGACTGAGAGACAGATAAATTGTTGTCACTTAGAAAAGGCACTGAAGAAAAAAAACCTCTGTGAGTGAGGAAGAGACAACTTGGGTCAGCTGTCTCCAGGAGTGCAACTTTAAGAAAATGACGAAGATGTTTAGAGATAATTTTATAGAGTTTCGCCATGGGGTTTGTAATGTCAGTAATCTTACCCAGCTTCCTGCGAAGGCCTGAGTGGCTTTAATATGGTAGTTTTGTTTCCTTTGCATTTATAAACGCAATTACATCAGAAAAACCATGAGTTCCATTTTAGGTGTTATACCCTTCCTCATGGTACCAGTGAAATATAGTAACTGTTGACGCAATCCTTACAGAATTTGAAATCACACATCTCCCAATTTATTGGGGTTTTTTAGATGTGATATGGCACTGTGTTTATGTTTTTTTTTATTCCGTATCTTTTAGAGAAATGTACTTTAAATTTTACAGATGCAATGATAAGCTACTGGTATTTGCTTCAAATTAATCTGAGGGTGGGGTAGGTAGGTGAGCATATAGGGGAAATAAGATTGGTGACAAACTGATAATTTTTGAAGCCATGTGACAGATATTTGGGAGTTCGTTATACTATTCTCTATACTTTTGTATATATTTGAAATTTTCCATAATAAAAAATTGAAAATTAATTCTTCATTGTTTATTTGTAGGCCCTTGCTATCCCTGAGACTTAAGTAGGGAACGCTGATTAGAAGACAAATCTAGATAGACACACCCACACCTCCTCTCCAAAAACCCAGGTTTTGTTCCTGAGCTAAACATATTTGCAGACTTGCTCTTCCCTTTTTTTAATTAAAGATTTTTAAAAATTTATTTGACAGAGAGAGAGATCACAAGTAGGCAGAGAGGCAGCCAGAGAGAGGGGGAAGCAGGCTCCCTGCTGAGCAGAGAGCCCGACGCAGGACTCGATCTCAGGACGCTGAGACCATGACCCGAGCTGAAAGCAGAGGCTTTAACCCACTGAGCCACCCAGGAGCCCCGACTTGCTCTTCTCTTTATGTGAATTATTTCCTTGAAAGTCTCTCAGTTTCACATGCAAAAAGACTTTTAGCCTCATCAGCATGCCAAATGTGATCAGCAAACTTTGAACCCCAATGGTGGACATAAGCTTAGGTTCCAGATGAGCACTCCTATTCTACAAAGTATCATTAAAAAAATTAAAATTTTTTATGATTAGAAAATTAATTTACCCTAATATCAGAAAATTTGGAAAATTCCCTCCAAGGTAAATGAATGAAGAATCACACATGATCCCCATACTCAGCCATATTTGAAGAATATATATGTATATCTATATATATTTCAGCCTTTTTCTTTTTAAATATAACTATATGTTACCCAAGCATATGGTACAAGTAAGCCCCCTTCCACTAGAATATTTTCAAAAGTCCAGGACCCCTTTTATTATTAACCATATACCACATAGGTACCTTGTTCTTCAAAATTTTTAGGCTAATGCTCAGGGCCATTATGGAATTTTTGCTACTTCTGTCCTGCACAAGTGCAGCAAACATAGCACAAAGCTTGGGTATGAAATCCAGACCATGCCTTGTACTCACTAACTCCTGATGCAGGACAGAATAACCCTGTTTTGTTTTTTATTTTTTGTTTCCTAATTCCAACACAAACTTTCTACTCACCAAGCTGGTGGGAATGGGGGGCATTGATTCAGAGGAGCTGCCCCTTTAATAAATCACACAGTTGCAATATATTGGCTAAAAGTAGGCCTGCTACTGTCTTGTTTTTCAGAAAGTTCTGTCTTCTCTGGTTCCTCAGCAAGCTACCATATCACTATCTGTAGCCTCTGATCTTCATTAAGTTGTTGCTCCTCTGGGCACAATGGTTTTCAACTGGTAAACAAGGATACCACTACTCTGGACTCATAATGGAATCCTATTCTCCCTCTTCTCCCTTTTTACTCCAGAATGTGCCCTCATGTTTCCCTAATTTCCTACAACACACAAGAGATGAGAATATAATAATAATATATAATCTTTAATAAGATTTTACTGAAGATTACCAGGTTATGCGAGGCAAATGTAATACAAAACACAATTCACAACTCTTTCACAGGTCATATACTTTCTGGGTTCCGATGCTAGACTGGTTGCCTAGCACAGGCTGACTCCGAATGGCCTAGGGACATCCTTCCATCCCCTATTCCCCATCACTACCAAGAGCCGAGAGTACAGTTTCAAACCTTGTACAAAGTAATTCCCATACCCATGGAGAAGGGAAAGCTTTTCCTGCTACTCAATCTCCAAGCAGTACTTAAGGTATCTCAAATTTATAGTCCCAGAATCAAAGATGTGAACCTGAAATTAATGGAATGGATCAAAGGTCTAGAATGTGATGGGTTGGGGATAGAAACTCAGTTTTATATTATTCCAAAGCTCATGCTCTATATTAAAATGAACAGGACTGAAAACAGTGAATTTGGTGCTCCACCTTTTCCTGGATGGTAAACATGGAAAACCAAAAAGACCAGCCATGGTGCAAGAAGACTTAACACCTTTCCCTGTGTAAGCCTACACAGCAGTGTGAAGAAGCAGGCCAGGACCTCTGGAAGTTTAGATTTATTTGGGGCCAGTGCAGAGGGTATAGAGGACTTAGAACAGGATGGGTAACAATTCTCTTTTCCTTTTGTTTACCCACGCACTTAGACCTTGTTTTTTGACTGTTAAAAAGACATAAATAGACTGCAGAATCATTCTTAGTACAGGTATCCTCCATTTTTTTCAAAAGTTCAGAATAGGCCACTTTTCTTCATTAGTACAGTAGTCCCCCCATTACCCATGGTTTTTATTTACCCACAGTCAACCATGTTCCAGGAACAGATGACACTTTTGACCTATCATCAGAAGGTCAGTAGTAGCCTAATGCTATATCACAATGCCTGCATAAGTCACCTCACTTTATTTCATCATGTAGGCATTTTATCATTTCACATCATCACAAGAAGTGTGAGTACAATACAATAAGATATTTGGATAGACCACATTCACATGTTATTACAGTATATTGTTATAATTCTTATATTTTAATATCAGTTCATCTCTTTGCCTAATTTTTAAATTAAACTTTATCATGTGTATGTATGTATAGGAAAAAGCAGTATATTTAGGGTTTGGTACTATGCATGGTTTCAGCTATCCACTTGGTGGTCTTGGAATATATCCCCTGTGCATAAGGAGGGATTACTGTACCTGTTTTCACTGAATGAAAGAAATCTTTTTTTAAAAGATTTTATTTATTTATTTGACACAGAGAGAGAGAGAGAGAGATCACAAGCAGGCAGAGAGGCAAGCAGAGAGAGGGAGGAACCAGGCTCCCTGCAAAGCAGAGAGCTGGGTGTGGGACTCCATCCCAGGAGCCTGAGATCATGACCTGAGCCGAAGGAAGAGGCTTAACCCACTGAGCCACCCAGGTGCCCTAAATGAAATAAATCTTAAAAGAATTCTTGCTTTTATCAAAAAAGCAAAAAGAAAAAAAGCAATAATAGTGTTCAGTGTTTGTTTTGCAGCAACCCCTTATAGGGCAGTGTGCACTCAAGCAGTGAGAGTGGCCCCACCAAGTTCTTTCCCCAGGAACTATACTCTGCATTTCTACATCAAGCCACGATAGCTTTGAACTGTGTCTGTGAGCATCTGTACTTTATTTCCATCGCATTTATTAGCAAGATGTGTCTTAAGGTATCAGAAAAACCCAAGAGAAGTTATTTTTTGAGTCTGGGAACACTCAAAAATTTTTCCATATAAATTAATGGTAGTTGCTTTTCTACTCTTTTCCAGCTTATGAAAGGTTTCATAGGAATGTTCTACTTACAGATAGTGGGGGAAACTTGTATATGATACCACCAAAGGCATCTGTCTCCCTAGTGGACATTTTAGGAATTAACCCAACCCTGGGTGTATTCTATTTAGAGCAAAGAAACCTTTCCCAGGAACACCCTGCTACCCAAGAACACCCCACTGTCTAAATCTATTTAGAATTACCTTTTTCTAATCCTGAATTAAATATTAATATGTTCTATATAGGAAGAAAGATTCTCTATCATGTTCCAATCAGTAAAATTTTTAGTTCAGGTTGTTTTTTTTCATCTAACCTGGCAGATAAATAGGAAAGAATTTGCATTTATCTAGTACCTTGATCCTTACAACTGAGCTTTAGCTGTGAGTAACCAAACTACTCAGAACTATTAGAACTTTAGGCCAAGATTTCTGTTACCTCTAGACGTACATGAATTAGGCAAATCAGACATGGCCCCTGTCCTCATGGAGCTCTCACTGTATTGGAGAGACAGGTAATAAAACAAGAAATCCTAACAAAATGTGCCCAATGTTTTTATGATAGTGGGGATTCTGTGGGCTCTGCCAGCACATAGTGGGGGAACTAACCTAGATTAGTTGGGTTGGGGGAAGATTCTCAGAGGAAATGCCATGTAACATGTCACCCGAAGGATGAATAGGACTTAGCTAGGAGAAATAGTTGAGGTGGGGGTGTTCCAGAAAGAGGGAAGAGCAGATATGAGGTCCTGGAAGCTAGAAAAAAATACGGTGTTTTAGGAATAGGATCTTGCAGGCGCCTGGGTGGCTCAGTGGGTTAAAGACTCTGCCTTCTGCTCAGGTCATGATCCCAGGGTCCTGGGATCGAGTCCCGCATCGGGCTCTCTGCTCGGCAGGGAGCCTGCTTCTTCCTCTCTCTCTCTGCCTGCCTCTCTGCCTACTTGTGATCTCTCTCTCTCTCTCTCTCTGTCAAATAAATAAATAAAATCTTTAAAAAAAAGGAATAGGATCTTGCTCATTATGTCTATAATATAATCTGAAAGTGCAGAGAAGAAAGGATATTCTAGAGATGAAGCCAGTGGGGTAAGGAAAAACCAGATTATAGAGGAGAGGGTCTGATGCAACTTGTTTAGGGACTTGAGGAGAGGAGACATGACATCAATTTGTCTGAAAAGTAGAAAATTTAAAGGGAGAGGAGGTTGTTGTGATAGTCCAGGTGAGAAATGATGGTGACCTGAACTAGCGTGTTGACCATGCTGATAGAAGTGAATACACTTCAGAAATATATAGGGCTTGTAGGGGCATAAGGTGATTAATTGGATGTTGGAAGTGAAAGAGAGGTGGATATCTTTGATGTATCTCGCTGGAGCAACAGAGTTGATTCCATTCCCTGGGGCTGAGAAGAAGATGAGATTAATTTTATAACTGTTAGTTTCTGGTAAACAAAGGATATTAATTTGGAGATGTCCAAAAGACCAGAAATACACACAGATGGAGCTTAGAAAAGAAGAATGAACAGGAGGTGGAGGTTTGGGAGTCATCAGTAGATGGGCAGTAGATGAAGAGGTAGGTATACACAGAGTCATCTAGGAGAGACTGTAGAGAGAGGACCATGAAGATCTCCCTGAGGACTATCATTTAAGGATGGATACAGGACTTCCAGAATGGTTGTCTGAGGATCTTGGTGGACCCATCCCCCTATGAAATACAATTTAATTGGTGACAATTATAAACACACACATTTAAAGTCCCTGGAAATTGTCATAAGACACACAGCAAATGAATAAAGGTTTGTTCAAGAAAAAATACTAAATTTGTATAAAAGTCGTGAAAATCGGTGGCATTTCAGCAATGCCATCTCCCCCAGCTCCATGTAACAAGCTCTACTCAAGATATGGATGTGCCCAATAAAATAGGAGCTGCCTATCCCTCCAGCTGCTAGTCTAGGGCTATGCCTTCACCCCAGGAGGAGAAGGCCACCAGTGTCTCTGTTCCCCTGAAGGCCCATGTTACTATTCCAAGCAAGCCTGGGCTAGAGGACTAACTCCCAATTACAGTTGTCTGGAGTTTCTGCCCGGGTGGAGAGGCAGGCCGTGAAGACTAAGCACAGCACTTTTGCTTGTAGGTACTGAATTTATTTGGAAAAGAGCCTAGAAAAATTCATGCCTAAGAGCATTGTTGGAAACAATGGGAATCTTAATGGTGAGCAATTAAGAGGGGCCTGGTATTTCCTCTAGGATACTAGTAGCAACAAAGGAACAATACTATAAAACAACTAAACTAACATACATCTAAAGACCACTCCACCAAAGAACAACAAAATATTCATTCCTATCAAGTAGATGGAACCTTCTCCAAAAGAGACCATAATGCTAGGCTATAAACATGCCTCAATGGATTTTAAAGAATTGAAATTAAGCAAATTATGTTCTCTAACCAAAATGGAATTACCTTAGAAATCAACAATATAAATATGGAAAACTTATGAATATGTGGAGATTAGGCAATACATTCCTAAATAGCTAATGGGTCAAAGAAAAAAGTCACAATGGAAATTAGAAAAAACTTTGAGATGGATATAATCAAAACACCAAAATTTGAGATGCAACCAAAACACAACCTAAAGGATAATTCATAATTATAAGTTCCTATAAAAAGAAGACCAAAGTAAACACAAAGAAAGCAAAAAAGAAGGTGATATATGGGGTGTCTGGCTGGCTCAGTTGGTAGAGCATGTTATTTGACCCCAGGGTTGTGAGTTTGAGCCCAACACTGGGTGTAGGGATTACTTTAAAAAAAAGGTAATACAAAAGAATAGAATGAAAATTAAATGAAAAATTATAAAAACAATAGAAAAACTTGACTCTTTAAAATGATCAACAATCTGGGGTACCTGGGTGGCTCAGTTGGTTGAGCATCTGACTCTTTGTTTTGGCTCAGGTTATGATCTCAGGATCATGAAATTGAGTCCCACATCAGGCTCCAAACTCAGCAGGGAATCTGCTTGAGATTCTCTGCCTCTCCCTCTCCTTCTGCCCCTCCCCCTTCTCACTCTTTCTGTTTCTCAAATAAATAAATAAAACCTTCAAAATAAAATAAAATGATCAACAATCTGCTTTGTTTCTTAAATTCCACATGTGAGTGAAATCATATAGTAGTTGTCTTTCTCTGACTGACTCCTTTCACTTAGCATAATACTCTCTAGCTCCATCCATACCATTGCAAATGGCAAGATTTCATTCTTTTTTATGGCTGAGTAATGTTCTATTGTGTATATATTCCACATCTTCTTTATCTTTTCATCAGTTGAGGGACACTTGGGTTGTTTCCATAATTTGACTGTTGCATATAATGCTCCTATAAACATCAAGGTGCATGTACATCTTCAAATTAGTATTTTTGTATTCTTTGGGTGAATACCTAGTAGTAAAATTTCTGGATCATAGGACAGTTCTATTTTTTGTTTTTGAGGAGCCTCCATGCCATTTTTTAGAGTGGCTCACCAGTTTGTATTCCCACCAACTGTACATGAGGGTTCCCTTTTCTCCACATCCTTGCCAACACCTGTTGTTTCTTATGTTGTTGATTTTAGCCATTCTGACAGGTGTTAGGTGATATCTCATTGTAGTTTTGATTTGCATTTTCCTGACAATGAGTGATATTGAGCATCTTTTCAGGTGTCTCTTGGCCATCTGGATGTCTGCTCTGAAAACATATCTATTCATCTCCTCTGCCCACTTTTTAATTGGATTATTCATTTTTGGGGTGTTGAGTTTTATGTTATTTATATATTTTAGATACTAATCCTTTATCAAATATGTCCTTTGCAAATATCTTCTCCCACCCCATAGGTTGCCTTTTTAGTTCTGTTGATTCTTCCCTTTGTTGTGCAAAAACTTTTCATTTTAATGAAATCCCAAATGTTCATTTTTGCTTTTGTTTCCCTTGCTTCAGGAGACATATGTAGTAAAAAGTTGCTATGGCTGATGTCAAAAAGGTTACTGCCTCTGTTCTCTAGGGTTTTGATGGTTTCCTGTCTCACACCTAGGTCTTTACTCCATTTTGAATTTATTTTTGTGCATGGTATAAGAAAGTGGTTCTGTTTCATTCTTTTGCATGTTGCTGTCCAGTTTTCCCAACACCATTTGTTGAAGAGACTGTACTTTTCTCGTTGCACAATCTTTCCTTTCAATAAGTTGAAGTTGAATTGGCTATATAGTTGTGGGTTCATTTCTGGGTTTTCTGTTCTGTTCCAATGATCTATGTGCCTGCTTTTGTTTTGTTTTGTTTTGTTTTGTTTTGTTTTTTGCCAGTACCATACTATCTTGATCGCTACAGCTTTGTAATATAACTTGAAGTCCAGAATTGTGATTCCTCCAGTTTTGCTTTTCTTTTTCAAGGTTGCTTCAGCTCTTTGGGATCTTGTGGTTCCATACAAACTTTAGGATAGTTTGTTCCAGCTCTGTGAGATTCTGTTGGCATATTGATAGGGATTGCATTAAAAGTGTAGAAGTCTTTGGGTAGTATAGCCATTTTAACAATATTTCTTCTTCTAATCCATGAGCATGGAATGTCTTTCCATTTCTTTGTGTCATCTTCAATTTCTTCACAAGTGTTTTATAGTTCTCAAGAGCATAAGTCTTTCACCTCTTTAGTTAGGTGTATTCCTAAGTATCCTATGTTTTTTTGTGCAGTTGTAAATGGGACTGATACCTTGATTTCTCTTTCTGCTGCTTCATTATTGGTGTATAGAAATGCAACATATTTCTGTGCATTGATTTTGTATCCTATGACTTAATTCATGTTATGAGTTATAACAATTTTTTGGTGTAGTCTTTGGCGTTTTCTATAAATAGTATCATGTCATCTGCAAGGAGTAAAAGTTTTGCTTCTTCCTTTCTGCTTTGGATGACTTTTATTTATTTTTTTAAGATTTTATTTATTTATTTGAGAGAGAGAAAGAGTGAGCAAGCTAGAGAAAGAGCACAAGCAGGGGGAAGGGGAGAGGGAGAAGCGGACTCTCCACTGAGTGGGGAGCTGGATGCAGGACTCAATGCCAGGACCCTGAGATTATGACCTGAGCCAAAGGGAGCTACTTAACTGACTAAGCCACCCAGGTGCACCTGGATGCTGCTTTTATTTATTTATTTTTGTCTGATTCCTGTGGCTAGGACTTCTAGTACTATGTTAAATAACAGTGGTGAGAGTGGACATCCCTGTCTTGTTCCTGACCATAGAGGAAAAGCTTTCATTTTTTTCTCCGCTGTGTATGATATTCCCTGTGGGTTTTTCATAGATGGCCTTCATTATGTGGAGCTATGTTCCCTATAAAACTACTTAGTTGAGGGTTTTTATCATGAATAGATGTTGTACTTTGTCAAATGTTTTTTCTGCATCCATTGAAATGCTCATATGGGGAAAAAAAGAGAGAGCAAAATCAATAAACAGACTCTTAAGTACAGAGAACAAACTGATGGTTACCAGTGGGGAGGTGGTTGGGAGAATGGGTTAAACAGGTGGTGGGGATTAAGGAGTACACTTGTGATGACCACTGAGTGTTATGGGGAAGTGTTGAATCACTATATTGTAAAGCTGAAACTAATATTACATTCTTTGTTAACTGGAGTTTAAATAAAAACTTTAAAAAATTTAAATGATCAATAATCTGTATTATATCCAGAATGTTAAAGAAGATTTACAAATCAATAATAAACACATTAAATAATTAAATTAAAATTTTAAAAATGGACAAAGGATTTGAAAAGACATTTCTCCAAAGAAATATACAAGTGGACAATAAGCACACGAAAAGATGCCCTACATTATTAGTTACTAGGGAAATACAAGTCAAAATTACAATGAGAAACCACATCTCACCCACTAGAATAACTGTAATCAAAAAGACTAAAAATAACAAGTGTTGGTGAGCATGTGGAGAAATGGGAGGTCTCATGTGTAAAATTTCACTACCATTTTGGAAAATAGTTTGGCAGTTCTTTAAAATGTTGAGCATAGTTACCACATGACCCAACAATTTTGCTAGATGTAGTCTAGCAAGGTAAATGAAAACATATTCCACAAAAATATTTGTTTATGAATATTTATAGCAATGTTATTCATAATTGCCAAAAATGAAAACAACTGATGAATGTATAAATAAAACATAGTATATCTACACAATGAGATATTATTCAGCAATAAAGGGGAAGGAAGTATTATGCCATTACATTAATGAACAAGAAGCCAGACATAATACATTATATATTGTATGATTTCTTTATATATAATGTCCAGTATGAGCAAATCCATGTAATCAAAAAGTAGATTAATGGTTGTCTATAGCTGAAAGAAAGGAGAATGGAGATTGACTTCAAATATGCATAGGATTTCTTTTTGTCATGATGAAGATATTCTAAAATTAGATTATGATGATAGTTGCACAACTCTGTAAGTGCATTAACAACCATTGAATTATACACTTTAAATGGGTGAAGATTATGTTATGTAATTTATATATTAATAAAACCATTACAAATTTTTGGAATAGGCAGAAAGAGGAGTGCATACAAAGGGATCCTCAAAAAAGAGTGGTCATCAAAATAACAGGGAAACCTGGAGAAAGTAAAGTCTCAGAATCAAGGATATACAACATTTTAAGGAGGGAGTTGTAAGGAGTATGGAGTGTTACAATGACAGTGACATAGAAAAGACTGTTAACAAGAACTATCTTAATAGAGTGGCAGGGTGGGAAGGCAGATAACAGTGAGTTGAAGAATGAGTGGCAGATAAATAATTAGATTCAGTGAGTCTAAATAATTCACTCAAGTAGTTTGACTATGAAGTAGAAGAGAGAAATGGAATGGTAGCTCAAAGGTGATGTCATATAGAAGGAGAGTTTTACTGTTTTCAAAGTGATAGACACTTGGATACCCTTAATTGTTGAGAGGGGCCAGTAGAGAGGGAAATCCTGAAGACATAGGAAAATCTGGTAATCGGTAGAACAAGATCCTGAGAGAGATGTAGGATTTGTGATCTGAAGCACAGAGAAGGAATTTATCTTAGACTGGGGGAAGGCTACCTCTTCTATTGCACCTGGAAGGAAGGAGGAAAGGCAGGATTAGGGTATAAGGAAGGTCGTATGTTTGTGTTATGAAATTGAAGTATGTTATACTTGAGAGATTTGTTTTCCTTGGAAAGGAAAGTGTCAGAGTCATCTGCTGAGTGTGAGGAGAAAATGCATAAAACAAGTGGTTAAGAGAAAGGGGAGCAGAATTGGTGTAGCTCTATTGAGAAGAGGAAAGAGAACTGACAGAAAACAATAAGATTTCTAGACAGTAGTGAGGGCCCTGGGAGAGGTTAGAAAACACCTGGGGATGACAAGTGGCTACAGACCCATAGAAATTCTATTTAATGTAATCCTGTTTTTAAATGAAAAACCAAACAAACATCCACTGTTTCCACTCTAAAAACAATACATCTATTTGAATATATTTTATCTGTTATTTAGATTTTGCACTTTACATACTTCTGGAAGCTCAAAATCCACATATTCACAGTCTGTCTCATGACTAGTCCTAATAGCACTCTGCCAGAGGATAGGACATTTATGTGCCTCATTCCAAAGGGCAGTAGGATGAAGAGAAATGTCAGAAAGGGGAGTATTAGGGGAGATTTCAGAAGGAAAAGAGAAGAACAAACTTGGAGATCTCAGGTCTTACCATGAGGGGCCACATCCTCAGCAGGGCAACTCATGGTGCCAATGTACCAAAGCTGTGGAGCTTCTCTGGCCATAGGAAACTGACCCTTGTTGAGGACAACATGTGAAAGATCAGATACCTACCGATTTGTAGTCCTGAGTAAGCCATGCTACTGTCTCTGTCAGTCACAGTTTAGTGGCTGAGTCAGACAAGTTCTTCAGTGAACTATAGGATTCACAGTGGAATTCCATCTTAAAGATAAAGGAATTCTAAACTATAAAGACACGCCATACCATTTTTTTAAATCAGGATTTTAGATGAGATTATAATGGCATAATAGCAACTACTATTTATTATTTTCATATCCTATGAGATTTTCAATAAACTTTAAATTATGTATTTTTAGTATTTTTAGCAAACATATAGCAGTTGCTATATACCAGGAAGTGTTCTGTACTATTTAATATATTAAGTAGTTGAATTTTCATAAGAATCTGTGAGGTTGGCACTACTATTTAATACACCATTTTATAGCTGAGCATATTGGAAGGTTAAAATTTGCTTATTCTCATATAGCAAGTAAGATGTAGCACTGAATTTCAGACCCAGGCGATCCAACCCCAGAGTTTCTATTCTCAACCATTGTGTCATATTATGTCTTGTAATGCTTTTTAAAATTGTATCAATAATGTTGGGCAAACATACATATAGCCCTTTATATTTCACAAAATATCTCCATGTATATTTTGGCATCTAATCCTCACATCATCTCTGAGAAATGATTTTTTACCCAAAATTTTACGTAAGGTGAAACCAAGAATCAGAGAGGAAATTTCACTATAGACAAAGGTCATAAATTGTTGAAAATATATCATTTAGAGATACATACACATGAACAAGTGGTTATCACAGTGTTTCTCACCGAGGCCAGTTTTATTGCATTGAGATAAATAAGAAAGATGGAAAAGAAAGAAAGGGATCAGTTTTAGTTTTAGTTTTAGTTTTTTCATTCTATCATACTACTACCAGATACCAGATATTCAAAAGGGAAGGAGGGGTATAATTTGAGAGTTACTAGAAGCTACCTTTCTGGAGTCTAATGTGTTGCATGTATTTAATTGGTCCTTTAAAATTTATACTCACTAGAAAACGATAATGGTTTAACATATGCTTTTAAGCAGGATTTTTATACTATTCCAAGTCCAGTTTTCACTGATGTGAATAATCAATTGGATGGTGTTTCAGGGGAAGAACTTCTAGGATCATTAAAAAATCCATATTATATTGTTATTTGATTGGATTTTGAGAAGGCATTAAGTTAAAATTGTTTTTAAGAGTGGGTGAAACAGAAGGAGATTGAATCAGCAATACAAAACCTCCAAACAAAGAAAAGCACAGTACTTCGCTGGTGAATTCTAATAATTTTAAGAAAAATTAATGCCAATCCTTCTCAAATTCTTCCAAAAAATTGAAGAGGAAGTAATACTTCCAAACTCATTTTTATGAGGCTAGCATACCAAATCCAGATATGGATTCAACAAGAAAAGAAAACTATAAATCACCACGCCTGACAATTATAGGTGCAAAGTTTCACAACAAAATACTAGTAAGGACAAAATCAACAGGTCAGGAAACAACAAGTGTTGGAGAGAATGTGGAAAAAGGGAAACCCTCTTATACTGTTGGTGGGAATGCAAGTTGGTGCAGCCACTTTGGAAAACAGTGTGGAGATTCCTCAAAAAATTAAAAATAGAGCTACCCTATGACCCTCCAATTGCACTACTGGGTATTTACCCCAAAGATACAGATGTAGTGAAAAGAAGGGCCATATGTACCCTGATGTTCATAATAGCAATGTCCACAATCACCAAACTGTGGAAAGAGCTGAGATGGCCTTCAACAGATGAATGGATAAAGAAGACGTGGTCCATATATACAATGGAATAGTACTCAACCATCAGAAAGGATGAATACCCAACTTTTGTATCAACATGGATGCGTCTGGAGGAGATTATGCTGAGTGAAATAAGTCAGGCAGACAAAGTCAATTATCATATGGTTTCACTTGTGGAACATAAGGAATAAAATGGAGGATTCTAGGGGAAGGAAAGGAAAAGTGAATTGGGGTAAATAGGAGGGGAGACAAACCATGAGAGACTGTGGACTCTGAGAAACAAACTGAGGCTTATGGAGGGAGGGGGGATGGGAGAGCCATTGGTGGATATTAAGGAAGACATGTATTGCATGGAGCACTGGGTGTGGTACATAAACAATGAATCTTGGATCACTGAAAAAATAAAGTAAAAAAAAAGAAGGAATGTATCTCAACATAACATATGGCTAGCATCATATTCAATTTTGAAAGTTTGAAAGCTTTTCCTCTAAGATCTGGAACAACACAAGGATGCCCACTCTTAAAAATACTATTCAGTGTAATAGTGTAGGTCCTACCCAGAGCAACAAGGCAAGAAAAAGAAGTTAAAGGCATCTGAATTGGAAAGGAAGAAGTAATATTGTCTGTTTGCAGATGACATGATTTTATACATAGGAAACCCTTAAAGAATCCACCAAAAAATTGTTAGAACTAACTAAAAAATTCAATAAAGTTTAAGGATAAAAAATCAACATATAAAATCAGTTGCATTTCAATACACTAACGATGAACTTTCTAAAAAAGAAATAAAGAAAACAACTCATTTATAATAGCATTAAACAGAATAAAATAGTTAGGAATAAATTCAACCAAGGTGGTGAAAGATCTACACACTGAAAATATAAGACATTGATTAAAGAAACTGAATAAAAACAAATAAATGGAAAGATGTTCTGTGTTTATGGACTGGAAGATTTAATACTGTTAAAATGTCTATACTACCAAAATCCAGTGCAACCTCCCCATCAAAATTCCAATGGCATTTGTCACAGAAATAGAAAAAACAATCCTAAAATTTGTATGGAATGATAAAAGACCCCAGGTAGCCAAAGCCATCTTAAGAACAAACAAAAGGTGGAAGCATCACACTTTATTTAAAGCTATATTACAAAGATGTAGTAATCAAACAGTATGATACTTGTATAAAAACAGACATATTGACTAATGGAATGGAGTCAAGAGCTTGGGCATAAACCCACACATATACAGTCAACTAATATTTGACAAGCAAGTTAGGAATACTCAATAGTGAACATATAGTCTCTTCAACAAATGGTGGTAGGAAAACTGTATAATCATATGCAGAAGAATGAAATTGGATTCCTATCTTATACCACTCACAAAAATAAACTCCAAATTGGATAGGATAAATGTAAGACCTGAAACCATAAAACTCTTAGAAGAAAAATAGTAGGAAAAAAACTCCTTGACTTTCGTCTTGGCAAAGATTTTTTGGATATGATACCAAAAGCAAAGGCAACAAAAGCAAATACCAACAAGTGGGACTACATCAAACTAAAAACTTTCTGGCCAACCAAAGAAATGATTGGCAAAATGAGAAGGAAATCTATGAAATGGGAGAATGTGTTTGCAAACCATATATCTTTAAGGGGTTAATATCCCAAATATAGACGAAGCAACTCAATAGCAATAATAATAATAATAATAATAATAATAATAATAATAACTCAATTTACAAAATGGGCAATGGACCTCAGTAGACATTTTTCCAAGGAAGACATACAAATGACTAACAAGTATATGAAAAGGTGCTCAACATCACTAATCAGGGACATGCAAATCAAAACCATAATGAGATATTACCTCACACCTGTAAGAATGTCAATTATCAAAAAGAAAAGAGATAACAGTGGTGGCAAGGATCTTGAAAAAAGTGGAATATTGCACTGTTGGAAGGAATGAAAACTGGAACAGCCACTATGGAAATTATTACTGAGTTTCCTCAAAAAGTTACAAATATAACTACTATATTATCCATCAATATCGCCTCTGGGTATATATCTGAAGGAAATAAAATCACTATCTTTTTTTAAAGATTATTTATTTATTTATTCATTTATTTGACAGAGAGAGAGACACAGCAAGAGGGGGAACACCAGCAGAGGGAGTGAGAGAGGGAGAAGCAGGCTTTCCCTGCAGAGCAGGGAGCCTGATGCAGGGCTAGATCCCAGGACCCTGAGATCATGACTTGAGCCGAAGGCAGATGCTTAAAAACTGAGCCACCCAGGCGCCCCTAAAATCACTATCTGGAAGAGATAGCAATACTCTCATGTTCACTGCAGCATTATTCACATTAGTCAAGGCATGGAGACAGCCTGTGTCTACGGATGGATGAATAGATAAATATATGCCTGTGCACACACGCGTGCGTGCACACACACACACACACACACACAGGAATATTATTCATCCATAAAAGAGAAGGAAATCCTGCCATTTGCTACAATATAGATGGATCTTGAGGCCATTATGCTAAGGGAAATAAGTCAGAGAAAGACAAATATTGAATTATATTACTTATATGTGTTATCTAAAAACATAGAACTAATAGAAATGTAGAGAAGAATGGTGGTTTGCAGGGGCCATGGATGGGGAAAATAAGCAGATATTGATCAATGGGTACAAAATACGATTTATAAGTTAATAAGTTCTGCGGATCTAATCTACAGCATGGTGGCATTAGTTAAAAATACTGTATTATATACTTGGAAGTTGCTAAGAGAGTAAATCTTACATGTTCTCACCACCACAGCAAAAAAATGGTAACTATCTGAGGTGATGGATGTGTTAAGAACACTTATTGTGGTAATCATTTCTCAATATATATGTATATCATATCATTATATTGTATAACTTACACAATGTTATAAATCAGTTATATCCTAATAGAGCTGGGAAACAAAAGAATAAAAACTGAGCAAAAATAAATCAGATAGAATGAAGTAAAACAGTACAGGTAAAACGTTTCTTACAGTCAGGGTGCCTGGGTGGCTCAGTTGATTAAGCATCTGACTCTTGATTTCGACTAAGGTCATGCTCTCAGGTCATGATCTCAGGGTCATGAGGTTGAGTTCTGTGTTGGTTATGCACTGAGCATGGAGCCTGCTTAAAATTCTCTTTCTCCTTCTCCCTCTGGTCTCCCCCCTCTCAAAAAAGTTTTTTTACAGTAAAAATAATTATACAATAAAATAATAAAAATGTTTCTTTAAGAAAATCAGTAAAATTGGGCGCCTGGGTGGCTCAGTGGGTTAATGCCTCTGCTTTCGGCTCAGGTCATGATCTCAGGGTCCTGGGATCGAGGCCCGCATCAGACTCCCTGCTCAGCGGGGAGCCTGCTTCCCCCTCTCTCTCTCTGCCTGCCTCTCTGCCTCCTTGTGATCTCTCTCCCTCTGTGAAATAAATAAATAAAATCTTAAAAAAAAAAAAAAAGAAAATCAGTAAAATTAAAAATCTAGTGAGAATTAGAAAAAAAGAAAGAAAATACAAATTATTAATATCTGGAATGGCAGGTAACATCACCACAGAATCTACAGATATTAAAGTGATGATAGGGTGCCTGAGTGGCTCAGTGGGTTAAAGCCTCTGCCTTCAGCTCAGGTCGTCATTTCAGGGTCCTGGGATGGAGGCCCGCATTGGGCTCCCTGCTCAGCGGGGAGCCTGCTTCTTCCTCTCTCTGCCTGCCTCTCTGCCTACTTGTGATCTCTCTCTCTCAATCTGTCAAATAAATAAATAAAATTGTTTAAAAAAGTGATGATGAGGGATCAACAAAAGCAACTTAATATCAAAAAATTAGACAACTTTTAAAAAATTTACAAATTCCTTGAAAGCTTTAAACTATCAAAGCTCACTCAAAAAGGAATACATAATATGAGCATTCCTGTACTATTTTAAAAACTGATTTTGTAGTTAAAACCTTCCCACAAGGAATACTCCAGGACCAACCAGATTTTAGTGTTGTGTTGTACCAAATATTTAAGGAAGAAAAAGTACCAACTCTACTAAATTCTTTTGGAAAATTCAACAGAAGATAATACATTACGTGATCCCAGCACATTACATGATGCCAGCATTTCTCTTAAACAAGACCAAAAATATTGAGAAAGAAAACTACAGACACAAATCCATCATGACATAGATGTCAAAAATTTTAAATACATAACAAATAAAGTAATATATTTTTAAAATAAAGTAATATTTAATATAGGATTACACATTGAGTTGTGTTTATTTCAGGTTCTCAAGTTAATTTTTTTTTTTTTAAGATTTTGTTTATTCATTTGACACAGAGAGAGAGATTACAAGTAGGCAGAGAGGCAGGCAGAGAGAGAGGAGAGAGGAGGAAGCAGGCTCCCTGCTGAGCAGAGAGCCCGATGCGGGCCTCGATCCCAGGACCCTGGGATCATGACCTGAGCCGAAGGCAGCGGCTTTAACCCACTGAGCCACCCAGGCGCCCTCAAGTTAATTTTAACATATGAAAGTTGATTAGTATAATTTACCAAATTTACCAAGTTCACAAATCAAAATATAAAACAATATATTCTTCAAAATATAGACAAGCATTTGAGAAAAACCAACATCTTTCCCCAAGAAAAGCTCTGTGAAAACTAGGGTTAAAAAGGAACATCTCCAAACTCATAAAGGGCCTAAGAAATAAGAAATAGCTAATATCATAGTTTATAGTGAAAGTCTGAATGTTTTGTTCCTATAATCAGGAACAATACAAGGATGCCTGCTGTCACCACTTCCATTCAACATTGTAATAGAGATTCTAGCAAGTGTCTGCAGGTAGGAAAAAGAAATAAAAGGTATCTACATTGGAAAAAAAGAATTAGAACACTCTTTATTTACAGACAACATTTTTACCTAGACAGAAATTACCTAGACAATACAAAATTGGATCTTAGATCTAAAAGTAAAACCTATAAGGAATAGCATGGAAGACCATAGGGGAAGGGAAGGAAAACTGAAGTGGGGGGAAATCAGAGACAGAGACAAACCATGAGAGAATATGGACTCGGAGAAACAAACCGAGGGCTTCAGAGGGGAGGGGGGTGGGGAGATGTGGTAGCCTGGTGATGGGTATTAAGGAGGGCATGTGTTGTGATGAGCACTGGGTGTTACATGTAACTACTGAATCATTAAACACTACATCAAAAACTAATGATGTGTACTATATGGTGGTTAACTGAACATAATAAAAAATAAAGAAAAAATAGAGTTAACATCAAAATAAATCCACGAAATAAAAAAAATAAAAATAAATAAAAGTAAAACCTATAACTATAAAACATGTAGAAGAAATATGTAAGATTTTTGTGGCAAAGCTTCATTAAATACAATACCAAAAGCATGACCAAATAAAGGGGATAACCACTTCATTAAAATTAAAAATTACTCTTTGAGAGACATTGTAAAGACAAAAAAAGGGCACCTGAATGGTTCAGTTGGTTCAGCTTCGGACTCTTAGTTTCAACTCAGGTCATGATCTCATGGGTTGTGAGATTGAGCCTTATGTCTGGCTCTGGGCTCAGTGCCAAGTCTGCTTGAGATTCTCTCCCTCTGCCCCTCCCCCCTCAAAAAACTAAATCTTTAAAAAATACAATAAAACACACTACAAACTGGAAGAAGAAATTTGAAAATTATATATTTTAAAATGAGTTTCTATTCTGAACATATAGAAAATTTTCACAACTCAAATCATAATAATCACCTGCAAAAATGAGTAAAGTGTGGCAGGCACTTCACAAATGAGAATATGTTAATGACAAATTAGCAGTGAAAACAATAAACATCATTAGTCATAAGGGAAATGCAAACTAGAATCAATTATTTTTTTATTTGTATTTATTTGTCAAAAAATATAAAATGATTTGATGCAACTACGTTAGAATGTTTTCATTCCTTAGCTGTGTCTACATAATTTTGTGTTCTTTTTTTTACATATTTTTACATTTTTGTTTCAAGTTTTTATTTAAATTCTAGTTTGTTAACATATCGTGTAGTATTAGTTTCAGGAGTAGAATTCAGTAATTCATCACTTACATAGTACACCCAGTACTCATCACAAGTGCCCTCTTTAATACCCATTACTCTTTAAGGCCACCCCCCTCATCTCCCTTCCCCCCCACCTCCCCTCCCACACTCAGTTTGTTCTCTAGAGTTAAAAGTCTATTTTACGGTTTGCCTTTTTTTTTGTCTTTTCCCTATGTTCATCTGTTTTTTTCTTAAATTCCAAATATGAGTGAAATCATATGGTATTTGTCTTTCTCCTACTGACTTATTTCACTTAGCATAATGCCCTCTGGTTCCATCCAAGTCTTTGCAAATGGCAAGATTTCATTCTTTTTGATGGCTGAGTAACATTCCACTGTGTGTGTGTGCGTGCGTGTGGATAGACACATTGGGGCTCTTTCCATAATTTGGCTAATTTGGCTATTGTTGAAATGCTACCATAAACTTTGGGGTGCATTTGCCCCTTCAAATCAGTATTTTTGTATCCTTTGGGTAAATAGCTACTAGCACAATTTCTAGTTCTATTTTTAACTTTTGAGGAACTCCCATATTGTCTTCCACAGTGGCTGCACCAGTATACATTCCCATCAACAGAGCAAGAGGCTTCCCCTTTCTGCACATCCTCGCCAACGTCTGTTTTTTCCTTGTATTGTTAAATTTAACCATTCTGACACGTGTGAAGTGGTATCTCATTGTAGTTTTGATTTGTATTTACCTGATGATAAATGATGTTGAGCATCCTTTCAAGTGTCTGTTAGCCATCTGGATGTCTTCTTTGGAAAAATTTCTATTCATGTCTTCTGCCTATTAGAATCACAATTAGATAACACTACACAGCTGTCAGAATGTGATAATTTAAAAAAGATTTACCACACTGAGTGTTGGAAAGAATATAAGGAAACTAGAAACCTCATACACTGGTGGTGGAAATGCAAAATGATAACACCATTTTGGAAACCATCTGGCAGTTTCTTATAAAATTAAACATATTTCTACCATATGACCCAGCCATTCACCTCCCAGGTATTTGCTTACAAAAAAATGAAAGCATATGGGGCGCCTGGGTGGCTCAGTGGGTTAAAGCCTCTGCCATCGGCTCAGGTCATGATCTCGGGGTCCTGGGATTGAGCCCCGCATCGGGCTTCCTGCTCGGCGGGGAGACTGCTTCCTCCTCTCTCTCTGCCTGCCTCTCTGCCTACTTGTGCTCTCTGTCAAATAAATAAATAAAATATTTTAAAAAATGAAAGCATATGTCCATATAAAGATATACAAAAATAGTCATAGTTTACTTTGTAATATATAAAAATGGGAAAGAACTCAAATGTCTTTCAACAGATAAAAATATAAATCTTGGTATATACATTTACTACCTCTCACTATACTATAAAAGGTATAAAATCTTGATATATATATCTCATATATATATAACATTCATGTTATATATGGATGGATGAATGTCAAAATAATTATGCTCAGTGAAAGAAGCCAGAACAAAAAAATGTGCATACTATATGATTCAATTCATATAAAATTTTAGAAAATGCAAACTAATCTGTAGTGACAGACTATAGGATAGATTGCTTAGGGACAGGGCATGGGGATGGGAAAGAAAGGAGGGGGGAATAAAATTAAACAGGAGTAAAATTTGATTGTGGTGATGGTTCATGGGTATACTTCTGTCAAAACATCAAATTGTGTACTTTAAATATGTACAATTTATCGTATCTCAAATTATACTTCAATAAAGCTGGGTATTCTTTTCCTGGAAATTGATAAATTGGCTATATAAAATCTATATAAAATTAAAAAGAGCTAAAATAACCAAAAATAACTTTGAAGAAGAAACTATCCTCAAGACTTATCGTAAAGTAATAGTAATATAGTGTGGTATTGGCTTTTGGATATTCAATGGAATAAAACAGAGAGCCAAGAAAAACACATACATGGTTGCTTGGCTTCCAACAAAACTATAAACGTAATTCAGTCAAAGAAGTTTAATTTTTTCAACAAATGGTCCTGGAACCAGTAATTATCTATATCCCAAAATTCAAAATTAATGTTGATCTATACCTTGAACAATAACCTCAAAATTAGGTCAAAATAGATTATAAAACCAAATGTAAAAGCTAAAGTTAAAAAATTTCTAGAAAGAAAATAGGAAAAATCTTTGTGATCTTGAATTTGGGAATGATTTCATAGACATGATACCAAAAATATGATCCATTTAAGAAGAAATTAATAGGGTACCTGGGTGGCTCAGTTGGTTAAGCATCAGCCTTCAGCCTCCTGACTCCGGCTCCCTGCTAGGCAGGGAGACTGCTTCTCCTTCTACCCCTCCCACCGCCGCCCCCCCCCCGGCTCATGATCTCTCTCTCTCTCTCTCAATTTCTCTCTCTCAAATAAATAAATAAAATCTTTAAGACAAGATTTTGAAATTGATAAAGTGGATTTCACTAAAATTAAGAATTTCTGCTGTTCAAAAAACACTATGAAGGGTCTTCTGGAGTGGGAGAAGATCTTTGCCAATCTCATATCTGACTTAAGACTCATATCCGGAGTATAAAAAGAACTCTCAAAACTCAAAGTAAACAAACAGTCCAATAAATAATTGCCAAAAGTTTTAACAAATTAGCACCTGAAAAGATATCCAACACCATTAGTCATTAAGGAAATGTATATTAAAAACACAATGAAATACCATTACACACCTATTAAAATGTCTAAAATTTAAATGTCTTATCTCTATCAAATGTTAGCAAGGATGAAGAGGAATTGAACTCCTGTTGCCAGAGGGAAAGTAAAATTGTATAAACAGTTTGGAAAGCAATTTCACAGTTTCTTAAAAAGTTAAACATATGACCCAGCCATTTCACCATTTGGTATTTCCCCAAGAGAAAAGAAAGCATGTTTACAAAAGGGTTGTACATAAATGTTCACAGAAGTTTTATCTGCAATGCCAAAACATGGAAACAGATTAAATACTCATCAATATGTATTTGAATAAACAAATTGTGGTATAGGGGCGCCTGGGTGGCTCAGTCGGTTATGTGTCTGCCTTCTGCTCAGGTCATGATCCCAGAGTCCTAGGATGGAGCCCCATTTTGGTCTCTCTGCTCAGCGGGAGCCTGCTTCTCCCTTTGCCTGCCACTCTGCCTACTTGTGCTCACTCTCTCCCTCGCTGTCAAATAAATAAATAAAATCTTTTAAAAAATTGTGGTATATCCATACAATGGAATACCACTCATCAATAAGAAGAATTAACTATTGATATACACAAAATGGATGAATCTCAAAATAATTATGCTGAGTGAAAGAGACCAGATAGAAATAAGAACATATTATATATTTTGATTTATATAAAACAACAGAAATGCAAACCAGTATTTAATAACAGAAAGCAGGCCAGTGATTGCCCAGGAATGAGAGGCCTGGTGGGGAAGGACATGAGGGAACTTTTGGGGGTAATGTATTTATTTGTTAACTTGATTGGGGTGATGGTTTCATGGGAATATACATATATCCAAACTTATCAAATAATATATTTAAATATGCTCATTTATTTTATCTCAATTGTTCCTCAATTAAACTGTTAAAAATAAAACCTTAAAAGGGAAGGGAAAAGTTCTGATAAGGTTAAGAACAAGGAGTTCTGGGAACACAGAGGAAGGCCTCTAAATCATAGCCAGAGGGGTGGATAGATTACATGTAGATACCATTAAACATACCCAATTTACATATGAAGTGACTGAAGGTCAAAGAAGTTGTGCAATTTGCTCAGTCACACAGTAAGCCACGGATGTGGTAATTTTTCAAACCTAGAACTATGTTATCGCAGTGCCCTCTATAGTTTATATTACCCTTGTTTTTTTTTTTTTAGGTTTTATTATCATTCAGGTATATTGAGGCCAACAGATCAAGAGATGATTGCCATTAAAAAGACAGGCTGTCACTCACAGTGCCCAAGAGGAGGGGGCACAGCATGCCAGGCAGGGCCACAGGGAAGCACCAGCATCAGTCAGGACAGATGTCAAAGCCCCAGGCGAGAGCCTCCATTATGGTTTTTGCAGAATGGAACAGGCAAGGCAGGGTAAGCAGGTTTCAGTGGGCTTTGGGGCATAGAGGCTGTCCTTAGTTGTCTGATACCTAACCTCTGGGTGATAAGGACAGAATAGTGCCATAAATGTGAGAGAGCCCTGTACAAGCCTGATAAAGGAGGTGGTTTGCCTATGGGTTTGGATTTGGGGGCTGGTTTGCATATCGAAGAAGCATTTTCTCTAAGAATGGGCTAACCCTGGGAGGGGCAGTCACTTTCAGTGCCAGCAGGGCCCCAAGATGGCAAAGCATCAGAATAAAAAGATATGCTTAAGTACAACCATGTGCTCACTATTATGACATCATCTGTTTTACTTTTTTTAAAAAGATTTTTTATTTGTTCATTTGAGAGAGAGAGAGAGAGATTGAGCAACACCATGAGTAGGGGAAGGGGCATAGGGAGAGGGAGAAGCAGACTCTCCAAACACAGAAAAACAGAGCAACTAGACAGCAAAAGCAAAATGTGTAGACAATATTTTCAGCAAATCTAGGTTACTAGGGATGCCTAGGTGGCCCAGTCAGTTAAGTGTCTGCCTTCAGTTTAGGTCATGATCCCAGAGTCCTGAGATCGTGTCCCACATCAGGCTCCTTGCTCAGCACAGAGCCTGCTTCTCCCTCTGCCTGCCACTTCCCTTGCTTGTTTGTGCTCTCTCTCTCTCCGACAAATAAATAAAATCTTTAAAAAATCTAGGTTACAAGATATCCTCTAAAACCCCAAAATTCAAGTAGATGAGGACAAGTCACCAATAATCATATTACCTACATGGTACCAGTGTCTGTGCAGAAGAAATAAGTGAGAATCAGCATCTGACTAACTTGATAATAGAACCACAAACTAACCAACTCACCAGAAAGAGCAGCAGAGACTCACAGAGTTTTTTGCCCTTTTCATATCAGGTTAGTACAAGGGGCCCAGCTCAAGAGGCACTAAAGGTAGGGCACCTGGGTGGCTCAGTTGGTTAAGTGTCTGTCTTGGCTCACTCAGGTCATGATCCCAGGGTCCCATGTCAGGGTTCCTACCCAGCGGGGAGCCTGCTTCTCCCTGTCCTCCCTGCTTGTGTTCTCTCTCACTATCTCTGTTTGTCTCTCTCTCTCAAATAAAAACTTCTAAAAAAAAGTGGCACTAAAGGTGCTAGAAGTATGTGAACTCTCAAAACAGACACCTCAGGGCTCTCTTGACAGGAGCGTACAATCATCAGAAACTGCTGGAGGTGGAATCACTATTCAATAGGAAATGAATAAGAGAGACTAAAGAAATGAGAAGGTTTAAAAGCGTGCTGTATACAGATGTCTACACTTGCAGCTATTTTGAATACTTGAAATGTGGCTAGTCAAAACTGAGATATACTGAAAGTGTAAATTACATACCAGCTTTTGAAGATTTAGTAAAAAAATAAAATCTCAGTGATTTTTATACATGTTGAAATATTTTGTATAGATGGAATTAAATAATTTATTAATGTCATGTGTATCTTTACACATTTTTTAATTTCACTAGAAAATGGTAAATTACATGTGTGGCTAGCATTCTATTTCTACAAGAGAGAACTCCCTATTACTGAAGTTTGATATGCCTTTTACACATCTCAAATGGAAAAGTAAGTTAGGCAGCTGGATATACATGACTGGAGTACAAGAGAATAGGTGGGAATATACAATATTTTGATTTACCAGCTTAAAACAATATTTGAAGACATGAGACTAGATGGGATCTCCTAGGAAGTAAATGTATATAGGTAAAAAAAAGGCAAAAAACTAAGGCCTTGGATATTCTAATAATTAGAGGTGTGGAAAATGAGAAAAGTCTAGGAGAGAGGGGGGTGAACACAAAGAGAACAGTCTTTAAAGAGTAAGGAAGAACATGTATCAAAAGAAAAGGGAGTGATCAATAGTGTCAAATGGTGCCGAAAGGTCAAGTAATAGGAAACCTAAGAATTATCCTTTACCAGGTGTCTGGGTGGCTCAGTTGGTTAAACATCTGCCTTTGGCTCAGGCTGTGATCTGGTGTCCTGGGATCAATCCTCTCACCAATCCCCATGCATCCCCTCGCCGAATATCCGTGTAGATCTCCGTTGATCCCCATGATGACCCCCGCATGCCAATTCCTGTGTGCATTGATCCCCGTCAACAGGATGATCCCCACATTGGGCTCCCTGCTAGGCAAGGAACCTGCTTCTCCCTGTCCCTCTGCCCTGCCCCCACACTCCCCTCATGCGCACATGCGTTCCCTCTCTCCGATAGTCTTTTAAAAAATTATCCTTTATATTTTGCAGTATGTAGGTCTACTGTGTGACGGGATTTGACACTTCCATAAAGAGGGAGTTCCCTCTTCCATAAAGAAGGAACTATGGACTCAGGGAAACAAACTGAGCATTTCAGAAGGGGGGGATGGTATAACTGGATGATGGTTAAGGAGGGTATGTATTGTGAAGAGCCCTGGGTGTTATATGCAACTAATCAATCATTGAACACTACATCAAAAACTAATGATGTAGTGTATGTTGGCTAACTGAACTTAATAAAAAAAATAAAGTTCATTTAAAATGCAAAAAAAAAAAGGACCAAAGGTCAAGAGAAGAAAGAAGAGCCTGTGGTCAATAGGGGCTATACAGATTTTGGTATGGTGGGCTCGGACTAAGGACATTGGATTAAGGTCCACTCCCAAACACATCAAATGCCCAGATATCTACTAAAACACTAGCATGCAGTATGGCAGTGGCATCTCTGATTAGGCCACTGAATGCTGGCTCAGTGTAGGAAGGAATCAGACCTAGTACCTGAACTAAAGCTTCCCCCAATATTTGAGATAAATGAGGATGTTTTGTGGTCAGAACCACCATCAGGGACAAGGTATGGCTGATATATCCTTAGGTACCTCTAATTCTCTGGAGCTGGTCTAGAGAGCTAATCATATATACAGGTCAGTCACTAACATTTGCAGTGGCTAAAGTACAAATTAAAGCCTTTTGTCCATGTCCTTGATCTCTTTCCATTGCCAGCTACTTTCTACACCAAGAGGTGTCTTACACCCAACCCTGAGAACACCTCAGCCTATACCATCAAGCTTTGTATATCCTTTGCTTTTACCAACAGTGGCCTCCTGGCAACATTTTGGGCCTAAGAGTAAGTATTCCACAGGCCCAGACCTCCTTTCCTTAGGATAATAGGTCCTTACAGAATCTAGCAGCAGCCTTGGGGAATGAGGGAACCTAAAATATTTTCTATAGTGTCACATGGGTGGCCCAGTCAGTTAAGTGTCTGCCTTCCGCTCAGGTCATGATCCTGGGGTCCTAGGATGGAGCTGCCTGCATTGGGCTCCCTGCTCATTGAGGAACCTGCTTCTCTCCCTGCTTGTTTTCTCTAATAAATAAATAAATAAAATCTTTAAAATAATATAAAATATTTTCTACAAAAGTTGCAGGGTGTCAGGACCTGGTGGACACATACCATTGTCCCTGTGGACTTCTAGCTCTGTAGTCTGAATACAGAGTAGGCAGAAACCTCTAAAATGTGGGGCCCAGGAGGAAGGCCCTTCCTGGCCAAGTCTAGCCAGAATTAGCCATATACCAGAAAAGCAGAGAGGAGGAACATGGCAAAGTAGGGAGAGGGAGTTCCTTACTGGTTTGGTTTATTTTTTTCATTCCATTCCTTTACTGTGTTCTCCCACTGTATTTCCACAACTTCCTAAAAAACAGCTGAGTTTCAGAATGAGCAATATATCGAAGTGTAAAATGTAGCACATAAAAGACCATATCATCAGTTATTCCAAAAAATGTATGTATCCTGTTCAGAATGGTGGTACAAGTCCATCCAGTTCTCTCCAAATATGTCTATACACACACACACACACACAACACACACTCACCCTTACATACCTGCTCACAAATTTAGTCACAATTATCTTTTTAAATGAGATTGTCCATTAACACATTTTTTTCTCACTAAAAATCTGACCATTTTCACATCCTTAAACTTGAATCACCCAGACCTTTCTCTCCCCCACACAGACCTCAGAAGTCCCCTTCCCAATACACAAATTTTTCCCTCCTCTAGAAACTGAGATCTTTCCCCTTGGTACTCCTGACCCCTGTTCTCCTTCCTGAGACTTCCTACCAGCACTCCCTACTCCCATCTGGGAAGGAAGAACCCTGCTCCCTTTTCTTGTCTAAATTTGCAAATCACCTATGGTAAGAGGGTATATACCATATAAATGGGAATTTCCTGGACAAAATTCCATTTTAGACGGTAGAAGAAAGTGATTGCAGGAATAGTATTTTATTCCCTCTCTCTTCCAAAGAACTCAGCTAGCATGCTAACAACTTTCTTTAATCCTCTAAAGCAGACATAGCATTAACTGCTTTTTGGACAATAAACCCACTATATCTTAAAAATGAAGTTAACATTTTTATTTTATTCATTCAAAAATTACATTATACAAAGGTAACATGGAAAAGATAAATCTCAACTCAGGGGCAAAGGCAGGCCTTTTTCAGGAAAATGTGGGCCTGGAATCAGGGGCCAATGGCAAGTAAGTGCTAGATAATACAGTTATGGGAAAAAGAGGCTTTAAAACTGCCTCTCCAAACAACAGCATCAAAACTTCTCATGTTGGTTAACAGCTAGAACACTTGTAAACCTCACTGGTTAACTGGAGAGCAGGCACCCCCTTCAGGTCAATGGGTATGCATGCTAATTCCTTTTGTGGTTGTCACACTACTGGAGGTGTAGGGGAGGAAGGCATGCTCCCTGTTTCAGCCACCTCTCCTGGAGAGAGAGGGCTCAGGGCATCAAGCTCTGGCAGCAAGGCACGCCTCAGGCTCGCCGGACTAGGAGTGGAGATGGAGCCCAAACCACTAAACTTAGGAGAAGAGGTGCTCTGGCCAGAAAAATTAGTGGAGGAGTAGGAAGAAGAGGAAGGGAATGAGGAGGAGGAAGAGGAGGGGTTCTTGCCAGGAGACCTGGAGGAGGAGATAGAAGAGGAAGAGGAGGAGCTCTCACCATACTGCTCAGGGACAGGAAAGAGCCTACCAGGAGGTGAAGGGGAGGAGGCACGCATACGGACTGCATGCCAACGCGGCTGGGCATCAACGCTTGGGACCTCAGGATTAGGAGAGCTTGAGCTACTCAGGCAGACCAGCCTTCGTAAGGCTACCCCAGGGGAGGTAGGAGGACTCAGGCCAGTAGGCACTGGCAGAGAGGCGCGGCTTCTGGAGGATGACCTTTGGATGATGGGGCTCCGGAGGACAAAGCCTGGAGTCGGGCAGCTGTTGCGGAGGACAGGGCCTGTCGAGTTGGCTCGGCTTCGGAGGGCAGGGCCTGACCCAGATGCACGGCTACTGGAAGCACGGTTGCGGTAGGCTGGACCAGGCGCGGATGCACCGTTGCGGTAGGCTGGACCCGGCGCTGATGCCTGGTTGCGGTAAGCAGGACCTGGCGCAGATGCACGGCGGCGGAAAGCTGGGCCCTGCACGGATGCGCGGCTGCGGCGTGCTGGGCCCGGCGGGGAAGCACCGACGCTGCTGCGGCGAGCTGGGCCCGGGGCGGAAGCACCGCCGCTCCTGCGGCGAGCTGGGCCCGGCGCGGAAGCACTGACGTGGCTGCGGCGAGCTGGGCCCGGTGCGGAAGCACTGACGCGGCTGCGAAGAGCTGGGCCCGCTGCGGAAGCATGGCGGCGGCTGCGGAGAGCAGGGTCCGACACAGGCACATGGCGGCTACCGAGAGCAGGGCTTGGTGCAGGTGCATGGCTGAGGCTGCGAAGAGCAGAGCCCAACCCGGAAGCATGACCACGGAAGGCGGTGCCTGGAGGAGTGGCGCGGCCATTGGGGGCAGGGCCTGGCCTGGCTGCTTGACTGCGGAGAGCTGGGCCTGGTGCTCGGGCCTGACTTCGGAGGGCAGGGCTTGGCTGGGATGCCTGACCCCGCGGAGAAGCCCGAGCAGGGCGGCGGCTGCTGGGCTGAGACCCCGGAGAAGATGGCGGCAAAGGCACGGGGGACTGAGGCGCAGGAAGCCCAGGAAACAGACGGCACCGCCATGGAGGCTTCTGAGCCTGGGCAGCCTCCTCGCGGCCGGGCTGCATCCTCCCTCGGCCTTTCCCCGGGCTCGTGGTCAGGGTCGGAGGCCCGGTGGCCTGGCGAACTCCCCTCATGGCTTGCACCATGGCGGCCACGTCGGCCGCGTGTGAGCCCTGGAGACCTTGGCCCACCCCGGGCACCACACATCTCAGCTTGGCGTGGGGACTGCAGCCGCCCTGGAGGTCAGCACGCTCCCTTGCCTGCACACGGGCCATGGAGGGCAGCTCCGGGCCCTCACCATTGATCGAAATGGCGCCCACGGCAGCCAGGGCGGAGGCAGAGGAACCTGCTGTGCCGCTGTGTGGGGCGCCATCACGCGACGGAGAAAGACCGCTCGAGACAGAGGGGACCGAGGCACCGGGATCGGGGTTGCCGACACCATGGGCGTCACCGGGGGCAGGAGCGACCTCGTTCTTCGGCCCTGCGGGCACCTCACCCTGCAGTTGCTTCTGCACCTTCTCGTCGGAAGACTGAGTGGCCATAATCCTGGATTCTCTCTCAGAGACGCAAGAGCGTGGCTGCAGACGCCGCCTGAGTAGAGCTCTGGGGGAAGGAGGGAAGAGGATGGGCGTGTCCTGGTTGGGTCTTTGCTTCGGACTGGTCGGCTGGTTGTCACGTGACTCTTGTCTTTTTTTTTTTTTTTAATTTTATTTATTTATTTCACAGAGGGAGAGAGATCACAAGGAG